>BGNK01002070.1:32406-103211 GCA_003297005.1 Symbiodinium sp. clade A Y106
CTTGTGTCTGGACGTGGACATGCCGCCCCCTCACACCCCTGGGAGTGTAGGGGCGCCATCCTACAAAGAAAATACTGCCGCTGCGCGGCGAGACGCCCTAAACCCTAAACCCTAAACCCTCAACCCTAAACCTTAAACCCTAAACCCCTAAACCCCTAAACCCTAAACCCTCAACCCTAAACCTTAAACCCTAAACCCCTAAACCCCTAAACCCCTAAACCCTAAACCCTAAACCCCTAAACCACTAAATTCCTAAACCCTAAACTCTATAAACCCAAAGGATCCTCTGGACTTCGGTGAATGCCCGGGAAGCAACAATCTCGCTGGCCAGCGACTTCGAGCTGTGTATTTACTACATCTGCCGCTTGACGTGTTTAGGGTTCGTGGGTTTAGGGGTTTAGGGGTTTAGGGTTCGTGGGTTTAGGGTTTAGGGTTTAGGGTTCGTGGGTTTAGGGTTTGGGGTTACCCTATTACATCTGCCGCCTGACCTGATAAGAGGCTTCTCATAGGGTTTAGGGTTTAGGGTCTACCACATGCCGCCTGACCTGATAAGAGAATAGGGTTTAGGGAGTTTAGGGGTAAGGAGTCTACTACATCTGCTGCCTGACCTGATAAGAGGCTTCTTATAGAGTTTAGGGTTTAGGGTCTACTACACGCCGCCAGACCTGATCATCGGCTTCTCATAGTGTTTGATAAAGCTTTACAGGTTTCTTACAGTTGTTCATCAGGCCCAAAACTCAAGACCCTAAGCAGGTATCTGAAGGAGCTCATGCAGGAAATAGACTTGTAGTTTTGCATCTTGAGCCTGGCTATGGGGACGCCAATGTCAAATGTATGTGTTGTTTGTGGGTTAGGGTTCTACAAGCCGCATGTTAATGTAAGACAACTGGATTTGGTCTGCGGCTCATAAGCATAACAGGGCTTCGGGTTATGAGCGTTCAGGGTATCAGGGTTCATCGGAAGTTCAAGTACGGGATGATGCCTTGGTTATTTGGGTTGAAAGCTCAAACTGCATAAGGTGCTAACGCACAACTTAACACTACCTTCGAGAAATCAAGCCATGCATGCGGTGGCAAGACTTTCTGGGTTCGGCGTGTGGGGGTGTTCGCCCAGGTTTAGGGTTGATTATTGGGCTTTGGGATTGAGCCCCATTCCCAAGGCCGCAAGGCCTAACCGAGTTCGCATAGAATTGCCGGAGCTTTTGGTTTGGGGGGTCATGGTTTAGGGTTCGTGCTTTTCTGGCGCGTTCACCTATGGACTTAATCCCAAACCGGGTTTCCTGCTAGGGCGTCTAGGCAAACAATGGCTCAGGCCTCACACTTTCGCTAGGGTTTCAGATTGTAGTTCTAGACTGAAACTATGAGTAAACCCGATCCGCTAGTGAACATCGGGGATCGCCATGCAGACTGTCTTTACTCGTGATTTTTTCTGTTCATTCTTTGAGGACTCTGCCATGACCAGAGCGCCAAACCCCGATGATGCCACAAACCTAGAGAGTTTCAGCGTTTGCCGGGGTTTCAGGTTCTGGGGCTGTTGAATCATCAATGGAGGAGTTCGAACTGAAAGCAAGAGAGTAGCCCTGCTTTGGAGATTGATGCTTCTAGTTTGAGGGATGCACTTCGCCAACAGATGATAAAGACATCCCAGACACCGACAGGATGTTCGCCGCACAATTTCACACTCACAGCAACCTTGCACCCTCTTCCTGTTGCACGAGCCTCGTGTCTGCCATGCGCCGAAGTTGATATGATGCTTCCTTCAGGGTCCAAGTAGTCGTTGTTCATGGTTTCTGTTTCCCAAAAAGGACTCCAAAATTCTTTTATAATAAGGAGGAGTACTTGGGCGCTTTGGGTTTCTCCTAGCTGAGTTGCCCTTGCCCTTGCCGCATGCACTTTTTCCCTCACTCCCGAAGGCGGTTTATGGGTTTACCGTATGTAGGGCTTAAGGCATGTGGTATCGCTACATAGTGCAAGGTCTTGCAGTGTAGTGCCCGCGGCCTGTCGTCGCGGGGGCGCAGTCGCCCGAAATCGTAGACTTGAAACCCAAAACCCTAATCCCAAACCACTATCGGTTTGATCCACTTGCTTGCTCCGCTTAGCCGGCCTTAGCATCCCTTCGACAGAGTTTAGGGCTAAAATTTAGGGCGTAGGGCTTAAGGTTTAGGGCTTAGTGTTTCATTGTCGTTCCAATCTTGGAGATCGTGGTGACGGGTCGGACTCGAATCCTTGAGCTTGTTTGCCGGTTCGAAAATCGTTGCTCACCTCGAAGTGTCCTTAACCACCTGAGCATGCCGGTGAACTACCAGGATTCACGGGCATGAAGCTTTTTGTTACGAGACCGGTGTTGCACACCAAAACATTCGGCACCAATAGCTGTTCATGCGCGGCGCCGAAAGTTGGCCGGCCCAAACTGGCCCACATCTTAAGCAACCAACCGAACCACAAGCAGCAGCAGCACTAAATAGATATTCAGGCCAGCGTAAAGCACAAGGGTCCGAATCCAAGCGGCATCCCTAGACCGTACACTATACAAGCCCTGAACTTGAACCTTGAACGCTACACCTTAAGAATAAGAACACCGTCAACTGCAGGTGGGATGCTCTACCTGATCATCTGCATGCTGCAAGTAAAGCACTCACTGCCGTCGTTGAGCAACGATTCCCTTCGGCCCAAGCCAGCCGGCCAGCACTGGACGGGGTTGAATATTGAAGGTACTTGCGAAATGGTGATTTCGGAGACAGCAACTCCAGTAGAAGCCCAGTCGAAGTTGCTATGTTTCAATTTCGTTTTTGCTGCGCAAGTGTAGTTGTGGCTGGGCACACAATTTTCAATCTGGAAGGTTTCGGGGCTTAGGGCATTATTTGGCTTGTCCTCGACCTGTTTAGATTCTTTGTTACTTGCAGGACAGTGGCAGCATAAGTCAGGGTTTCGGTTTCAGGTTTTCGGGCCTGGGGTTTGCCATGCACCCCAAGTTTACCCATGTCCTAAGTGGCAGAAGAGCTCCGGCAAACAGGTCATGAATCATGTCACCTGTCTGATTGCTGATAAGTCCGAGTTGTACCTGCTTGAACCAGGAGACCAGAAGTGCATCTAGTGTTACAAGCACGGCAACGCCGGAGAAGGGTGCTAGTTACGTCAGTTGAGCATTCGAAAGTGAAAGCATTGGAGATAATGCCGGGCACACGACAGCCCACATGGGGTTTCAGAAGGCAAAGAAGCTCAAAAGATACCTAAGTAGCAGATCCTGATTATGGGAGACCGTACGGTGCAACTCCTACACTATCCCAGCTGCCCTTAAACCCCTTTAGCCCAAACCCCTAAAGCCTGAACCCACTCAGGACGTCATCTCTCTTTTCTGCGAGTTCCATCATAAGCGAAGCTTGGCCGATTTTCTACCGGACCTCGAAGCCTGAGTCGTGAACGCACAAACCTACAACGAGGCCGCTTTTGAAAGGTACGTCTAGCAGTCTACTGGAGTACATCTAGTTCCCCCATAGTACCCATTTGCCCTTTCTCCAAAACTCTTTTTGGATTTCCTTATAAAAACCCTACACTGTAGTAGGGCCTACAGTAGGAACAAGGGTATCCTCATTATCAGGGGACTACCGAAAAACCTAAACATGATCCGAAATCTGAATGTCCTTAGTTTGAGAACTCGCAAGAAGCAACCATCAGCTGACGCAGTTTAGGAAAACCCTCAGTTGGACCCGTACAGCAAGTAGAAGCAAACCTGACCTGCCCATTTTGTTCTCACCATGTGCGAAATATCAAGGGGGAGTATCTACTTGATTTTTGCCGATATATCAGAGCAAGTAGTCTTCCGCTTTATCAATGCAGGCCGACTTCACATATGTGCAGGTACTCGAAGCTGGGAACAAGTAGTGTTCATTCACACGTTTGGCTGCAACACGGATTTCATGAACTAATTTGTGGCTTTTGGGCTTCCTTGGCTGGCAATGTATGACGGTGCATAAACCACACTTTGTACGTCCAGTGGTCGGAAGGATTGAGGCAAAGGACGCCTGTATTTCGTTCTAATTCCATGCCGCTGGAAACCCTATAAGCCACATCAGCCTATCAAGCTGTCCGTAAGCCTCTCTGGCGCCGGGAGTTCAAGGTTCACCGGAACTAGTTCAGTGTAGACGCATTGAGGAAAAGATCCGCTACTTCGCTTTCATGATCCACTACAACATGCCGTTTGTGGACGACATCCGCATCATTGTCGACTGGACTGTGGTGTGGGGCTCAAGAGCAAGCTCAGGTGCTGCCTCCCTATTTGGCGCGGGATAGAGTTTTGTTAGTTACCCAAGGCTTCCAGGGATCTCATTATTGGGTCCTTGTTGGCTCTAGGGCCCTAACTATAAGGTCCTTGGAAGCATAGGGTTAGAAAGTGATATGAGGGTTTCTGAAAATAATGGGTTCCTTATTTTGGGGTCCTTATAATAAGGATCCTACAATTTGGGGTACTATACTAGGGTCTTCCTATTTTCGGAAATTGCCATATCGGGAATGCATTTGCGGTTTAGGGTTTGCGATGCTGTTGGAGGCACTGCATGTGTGGTTTAGAGATGCAAGCCCGAATCCGCAAAAGCTCATTGATGCTTCGTGATAGCCGAGGCATGCCCACAAAATCTGTAATGTAGGAACCAGATTAAGAAACCTTGTGCCTTTATTAGGGTTCCTTATATGAACCCCCTGTCTTCGATACTCAGATCGGGCATCGCACGTTGAAGAATACTCTTAGCTACAATGCAGCTACAATCCCGGAACCTCTGCCATATGCCCTGCACTCAAAGTCCGTAAATCCTAAGGGCTGAACTAAACGCTAAAAATCCCAAACCCTGAACCCAGGCCCCCACGAGCCTTGATCTGTGGATGTACTGGCGCTTTGGCTGCAGTGGGTGCGGTGCGAATGGAGCTGACATCTGCCTTAGAACCACCCGTAAGAATTCAAAAGGTGTCAGGGTGCAAACCCCTAAACCCTGACCCCTAAACTCTAAACCCCCCAATATCTGAAACCTGAACCCTTAACCCTAAACCCTTAAACTCTAAAGTTTAAACTCTAATCCCCTAACCAATCCCCAATCGAGACCCCACATCTTTGAGCTCCAAGGCGGGATTGCCCCTCCCCCAAACTCTTTCCTATGGTCAACCCCCAAAAGTCGGTTGAAGGGTTTAGGGCTTGGGAATTCAGATTTAAGGGCGTGAGGGTTTAAAGTTTAGGGGGGTTTGGGGTTTAGGGGCCCTAAACCCTAAACCCTAAACTGGGGGTTTGGGGTTTAGGGGATTGAGGGTTTTGGGGATTGGGGCTCCGGTTTAAGAATTTAGGGGTTTAGGGCTTCAGGGGATTAGGGTTTAGGGGTTTAGGGCTTCAGGGGATTAGGGTTTAGGGCTTCAGGGGATTAGGGTTTAGGGGTTTGGCGATTCCCAAACTCAAAACTCCCAAAACCGACCTTACTAGGCATGTGCATAAGGAAATCCACAGACATGAGGAGCCCAAGCAAATTGTAGGTTCTTTCGGGTTACCTAAGCTCCAAGACTGCAATGATATTTGAGGGCACTTGTCGCGGACGGTGATCTGTGACACTGCTGATTCCCTAAACCTTAAACCCTTTTAACCCCAAACGAGAACCCGCACCTGTATCGCTCAATTTGGGAATGTTTGGGCTCTCTGGAAACCCGAGGCCCGCCCAAACTCGAACTTCTAAACCCTATAAGATCTTAAACCTTAAAACTCTAAACCCGACAAACCTAAACTCCAGAGCCAAGCTCTAAACCCGAAAGCCAAAACGCTGCACCTCAAGCCCCGAACCCTGTGCCTGCTTTCAAGGAAAGTCGAAGACGCCCACACGGCCTTCTATCGGTCCAGGTTGGACTGGAGACTCTTCATACCTTAGGGACCTTGGGTTTGCTCTTTCGAGGGCACCGGTCATAGTATTGACTAGTCGTTGAGGGATTAGGGCTTCAAGGTTTAAGGGTTCAGAATGCTAGATTAGTAGGCAATCACGGTAGTTTCAGCAGGTTGTTAGCGGGTTCAGGGTTCTTACATGCTCTCAGCACGAGATCACGGAATCCTGAGTCGGTTTTACGTGATCTTGTAAAAGCTATACGCGGACAATAATGCTGCGGGCCTCTCTCGCGGGTACATCTCTCAGTAATATGGGAGTTTCCGAAATTAGGGGTACCTTATTTAGGGGTGCTTATTATAATAAGGATCCTACTATTTAAGGTACTATATTAGGGTCCCCTATTTTCGGAAACTCCCATATACCCTAAGGGTCCAAGTACCCAATTATCATATACTCTCCAAAATAGTAACCTACATAACTACTATCCGAAACCCAAGTACCCAATTATTGGGTCCTTTGGACCCTTAGGGATATTATTACAAAAAGGGCTCTCGCAGCCAACGGACCCCACCTTAAAGCAACCTCATGCCCTACACCCTTAAAACCCCAAAGCCCAAACCAAGCCCTAAAACCCCAATCGCCTTAAACAAACCAGAACCCGTAACCCCACACGCATGCCTGTACTCCTAAATCCCTAAAACCCAAAACGCCCTACAACCCAAGACTTGCTTTTGGACGTTAGATCGTCAATGGAGGCAAAGCCTGAGGGACGAATGATCAGGGATTCAACCGGGGTATAGTATACGGTGTCGATACTGGGGCTATAAGGGAGAAGAACTACTTGGAGGATCATGGGCAGTGAGTAGGTAAGGTTGTATCTACCTTGGTTGGGTTTCATTCCATAATATTTTGCATCCTATGCATCCCTCTATGTAGAAGTTAGGGTGGCAGGAGTCGAATTATTTCGAGATAAACCCCAAAACCCTGATCTAGCCATTCAGGTGTAGTGCAGTCCCTACACGAGACCCTAAACCCCAAACCTATTTTGGAGTCTCTAGGTCCTCAGACCCAGAACACATCAGGCATGTCATGTTCGTTCGGAGCCAGTCGTACTATGCCGAAGAGCGAGATCCCCTCGCCTTTTGCCTGCAGTTTCAGCCGGCTCATCTGAAAGTCTGAATAAGCAAAAGTTCTATCCGCTTCTGGGCCTGACTTGTCTACATACATACATGCGTGTATGTACGTATGTATGTATGTACGTATATATATATATATATATCATATATAACCATATATACATATGTATATATATATATGTATATGTATATCATATATGAACATATATAGATATATACATAATTATTTATTTACTTGTATGATATATCATCCCAAAGGCCTCTTCTGATCATTAAGGCCCCGATAATATAGAGCCTTGGATTGAGGGCATCAGGTGGCGGGGGGGGTCGCAGAAGAGGTCAGGGCAGCCTGGAAATTTCACGTGGCAGCTCACCCTAAGGGTCCATGTTTTCTTGGGGCCCCAAAGTGTCTATATAGGAACGACTTGAAGGCCAAAGTATATACTATTTAGGTACATGGACCCTGAGGCCTGCAGGGGGGATATGTAGATGACATGGATAATGTACAGGGTGTACAGGGTATGATTTCAGGTCTACGCTATCACGTCAGCTTCATCCTTGGTTTATAGAAGTCGTCTGGCACAATGCAGTTTGTGCTGCTACTCTTAATATCGCGAACAAAAGCCAAGCTTGGAGCATAACCTGAGTGGTCGAAGCCACAATCCGTTCTGTATCTCCACCCCCCCGCGCCCTTACCACCTCACCGCCCACACCCCCCCTNCCCCCCCCCCCCCCCCAAATCTTAAGTTTTCCTACACCCCACACCCCGATGTAGGCCCTACCTCCACCCCCACCCTAAAAAAACAGACCCTAGATCTCTACCCGCCCAGGTAACCCCTACAAACCCTAAAGCCCCAAACCCTGAATGCCCTGTGCGTCCCAGGAGAAGATCTACAGCGGTTGGGCGATCCTGTGCCTAGTCCCCCGGGCCTGCAGCATGATGTAGACGAGATTTCCTTTAAGCTGAGGGTTCAAACACAAACGTCGGAAGGTTTAGTATTGGATTGTGCTGAAAATTAGGGACCCAAAAAGCACATAAGCATAAGCATATAGGGATATCCCTACCTCATTGGGCTTCATTATAAGGGGTTTTATATGGGATATCCCTATCCTTATTTTTGCTTATGTGCTTTTTTGGTGCCCTAGAAAACCCTTTTAAACCCTCCAAAACCGAAGCCTTAAACATGAAGCTACCCGTAGGCTCCATAGTAGTTCCTTTTTGGGGTTACCTTATAGGATCCTAAATATGAACCACAGAAGGAACTACTATGGAGCCTATGGGTAGAGCAGAGCCACTAGAGTCACTAGAGACGACTGTTGGGTAAGGGCCCCGAGAACTCTGCTAGAGGATTTAGGCGTGCAGACCCCAAGGAGAGTGATGGATTAGGGTTCAGGGCCAGGGAGGTTAAGGATTTAGGACTTAATTGGGGTTTAGGGCTTTGACGATTAGGATGTGTAATTGCTAAACTTTAAACTAGAGGCACTTATAGTATCTTATAGTGCTGGTATGTGCATAAGCTCTAAACTCACTGGAGCAGTTACCTTCGGCCTCAGGGAAGAGGGTTTCCGCGGGGTTGCAAATAGGATACCGTCATTGATGGATCACCTAATGTCAAAATGTAGGGGACGTTGGCCAGGATTGGTTTTCGGGGTACCATTACTGAAATACTAGATATCAAACCCTAAACTACCCTTAACTGCTAAACCCTGAACCCCAAACCCGTAAACTTTTAACCTTGCACACTAAAAGGTGGTGTAATGCTATACAAGCCTATATAGGAACTCGGAGGAGTAGTATTGTTCAGGACTGGGTTCTGTCTCAGGAACTTAATCCAAGACACCTTAACAGAGATCTATCATAAATAGTATCGATGTTTGGCTGTTATGGTATCTCAAAACCTAGCGATTCCTTAACAAAAAGAACTCAGTCTAAGCTGCAGCCCTGAACAAGTATCAAGCCTCGGAAAGTCAGTGGAATACCCAGTAAGCAACTGTCAGACCTGACTTCTGCAGGCCATTTGCTTGCAACTGTTATTTCCCATACCAATATCTTCACTACTCCTACTACTAGCGCAACAAATCAAGCAGTGGTGAAACGACAATGCATGGTTTTAGCTTTGTATTGCATGGTTTGCTTCAGGTGTTCAGAGGGTCTGTTAAGATCTGCCCATTCGTTCAATTTAGAGAGCTCCACGAGACGGTTGTTGTTGCCTTCAAAGACGAGCCGACCCTATCCCTAATATAGTATCCTAAATACTCGGATCCTTATTATTACGACCCCAAAATCAGGTACCCCAAATTTTCGGAAACCCCCATATCACTTTCTAACCCTATGCTTCCAAGGACCTTATAGTTAGCGCCCTAGAGCCCTCAAGGACCCAATAATCGGGTCCCTGGAGCCGAACCCATAGCTAATAATTACCTGTACTACGGCTGATGGACAAAATCCTGCATGACCCTAAGGACCCTAAACTATGGGAGCTATGGTATATTCCTTATTATGGGTCATGCAGGATTTTGTCCATCAACCGTTTTTTGGGGGCTCCTTCTTATAACTACAGTATTATATACCCCCAAACCCTATTCTAATTATTAAGGCCCCTATACTAAACCCTTATAAGACCCTTATAGTATCCCTTGAAGGAGCCCTTTAAAGGAACCCTATTCTAATTATTAAGGCCCCTATATTACCTGAGTTGGACGAACTTTTGAGGTGGTTCTAGTCATCCTGATGCCCATCATCGTCTTCTCTCCCTTCTCGCCGTTTCCGAACACCGCCACTTCGCTAAACCCTGAGCAGGTACCTATACTTGGTGTTCTTCTGGTTGGCTCTTAGGACTTTAACTTTTTGGGTTTTATATTAACTAGAACAAGGAGGCTAAAAGTTTAACTTTTAAGAGGGGTTCAGAAGTCTGCCAAGTATAGTGTCCATTGTACAGTAAACCCCATGAAGTTGGAAACCGGATTAAGGCCAAATAGTGCTGGGATTCCCCATACATTACTCTTCAGGATTGAGGCTATTGGGTTTCCAACTTTTGGGCTTCTACCGTAGATCCTTTTTGGGGTTAACCAGTTTTATGGTAAGGGTCCTGTAATATAGTCTTTGGGTACAAAAAAGGAACTACAATGGATACTATAGCTACACCCAAATATCTTCAAGTCTAAAGCACCAAAAGTCGCAACACCCCAATACCTAAACCCCCAAAGGCTCGTAGAGACCGGCGCGTGTCATGGCCTTGGGTTTCAACTGGGCTTCGGGTCTGCGGGAAATGTCGGGTGTGAAAGTCGGAACTGCGTAAATCAACTCCCCTAAATCATATACCCGACACCCCAAAAGCCCTAAATTAAGCCGGGCCAGTCCATTTTGGGGTTTGAACGAGGATGCGCCTTGAGGCTTCGAGGCTCATGTCCAATCAGAACGCTGTTGCCTAGATAGTGATCGGGGGAACTTTAAACTTTTTGGCCTTATATATTAGCTCTATCTTAGAAAGTTTGAACTTTTTGTGGCCCGATTGCTCAAAAAGAGATTTTGGGGATTCCTGGTCTTAGCGTCTTGGGGCTTGCAGGTGCAGCGTCTGCACTTTTGGGGTTCAGTGCTGAAACTTCAGATCTTCGACCCCTAAACCCCTAAATCCCTAACCCCTAAACCCCCAAACCCGTCCCTGGTCATGTGCGATTTTGCAGCTCAGCAGGGCGATCTGGGACTTAACGGAGCTTGTTTGGCTTCAGGGTACGGGATTCCATGTTTGAAGGGTTTAGGGTTTAGGGAGTGTGTTTTACGTTTGCTTTATGGGCTTAGATCATGTTTTCTCACGTTGGACCTTGATGAATACACCATCACGTTGCAAGGACCAAATGCCCCTTGATAGCCCTCATTGCAGGAAAGCAGGATAAGTGTTGCCTGCTGCATGCTTACAGTTTGCATGTTTGGCTTGGAGCGTTGCATGCAAGGGCCCATTATATTATAACTGTAATAAGGAGCCCCCAAAATAGTTTGGTAATTATAGCTGTCCAATGCACTCACCCAGAAAACCCTACCCTAATTCAGGCCTGGAGACCCAAAACCCTGGCCATGAACAGCTAAATCCTATAAGCCCTACAAACCCTATAAACCCTGTATAAGGGAGTTGGCGAAAATTAGGGGTACCGTATTTTGGGGTCCAAATAATAAGGATCCTACTATTTAGGGTACTATATTAGGATCCCCTATTTCGGAAACTCCCATATCCCTATAACTTCTGAGATTTCTCCCAGGTCTTGATCGACGAGGCGACACTAAGCCTCGAGCTGACGGTGGCCAGCGCCTGTTACGGACGCTTGGACCTACCTGGGACCAGAAGGGTCCTTTAAAGGGTACTATACGGGTTCCTTTAAGGGATCTGTAGGGTGTAGGGTTTATAGAGTTTCGGGTTTGGGGTTATTTGGTTTGGGGTTTTGGGTTTAGGGTTCTAGGTGAAATAACTATGGGGATGCTTCCCTAAGTCATAATAGTAAATCCTAATATAGAAGCCGTGCAATCTACTATACAGATACGTTTGATCCTTCGGGTCAGCACTCCGAGGAGTTATGCTTTATTCTGATCACTAGGTAGGCTTTTGGGACACGTCGTATTTTTACATTACCCCCATTGGGCTTAAGAGGATCTTATTCACGTATATTTTCAGAGCCTGTACAGTGCCAACGTAGATTATCATCCAACTCAACATGGCTAGTATTGCCATAATATGTTTTTTGCTTTTTCTTGGAGGTTCAGGGGTAGTTATAAGTAGGGTTATAAGTAGGGTAACTATACTTATAACCCATATTAGGTGACTTATAACCCTACTTATAACTACCCGTGAACCTCCAAGTAAGGACACACAAGCCTAAGTTTTGGGCTGTTGAGGTTGGGGGGGACACAGCTGGGGCATCTGAGGGTTTCAGTACGTTTTCGTGGTTTTGAGGTGCTTTGTGGGAAGAGCTTACCCATAGGCCCCAAAGTAGTTCGTTTTGGGGGTTTATATTTAGAATTCTATAAGGTAATCCCAAAAGGAACTGCTTTGGGGCCTATGGGTAGATTTGTTCGGTTGGGGGGGGGGGGGNTGCTATATGCTCGGCATTTCGTGTACGAGAAGGATGGTGAGGGGGGGTCTCAAGGTTTTGCCGCCGATTCGAGGTATTTATTGGAAGAAGGTAGGGTGTAAGTGGTTGTCTGGATGTTTAAAATGTGTTTCTCATGTTCTTCGAGCTCTTAGGGTTAAGGGTTGTTGCGTGGGTTTAGGGTTTGTTGTGCTAGAGTTTTTGTTGGTCCGTGGGCTGGGGGAGAAGTTTAGGGCTACGTACGGACAACAGGCGCAACAACATGCCGCAGGGGTCCATGTGCCCATGTAGTATATACTTCGACCCTCATGTCTATCTGTATAATGCATAATTAATATATATATATATATATATATATATATATATACACCTAGGAACTACCTGAAGGCGAAAATATGTGGGTTGTGAACATGGACCCTTAAAAGGGTAGGCAGATCAACATCAACGCTTCAATGTCCTTTGCAACCAACAGGACACAAATACACAGGCATCGACGGCTCTGCAACTCCGCCCTTTGAAGTTCGCACAGATAGATGTTCGGGTTATGGCGGCTGGGCAGCTTACAGACGAAGTTTAAGCTAGCCTGTTACCGACTGGTCGATGACAGTGGGCCTGCCTTGAACTTTAAGACTCTAAGCGGTATAAATGTCGCGACATCGATGCAGAAGAACTTGCTGATCCACCACCTGTATAGAGGGCTCCATGTAAGGGCGCATTCTCTCGAAATGTGTACTCGAGAGCTCGCTTAGTGGATAATTATGTTCTTGGCGCTTCTCAACAAAACTGGCGTCATGTCATTGAAATCCATGGCTACCTCGAAAGTGTGCAAGGCACTCTCTGCAGACTTCACCTGTCTCGTAGCTTCCAACCAGACCTTTTATCCTTCTGAAATCAGGGAGCCCATTTGGGAGTTTCCGAAAATTAGGGGTACCTTATTTTGGGGTCCTTATAACAAGGATCCTATTGTTTAGGGTACTATATTAGGGTCCCCTATTTTCGGAAACCCCCAGTTCATTCGTATAATGGATTCTATAACCGCCTTAAGGTTCAATGACGGCTTAGAGGCTTAGAACATTACTCTTGACATCTGTGCTATGGCCTGACAAGGACGGTGCTCAAATGCATGGGTAACTGGGTTTTTGGGATTTCTCAAGCGCCTCTGCCTGAGGAGTGGCGCACGAGAGAGAACTGTGCAGGCATGCTGGGGCCCGGGTGAATTGACAGGGCTTCGGGGTTTAGGGTTCTAAGTTTGGTCCGAGGCTGCTAATTCATTATTTGCTATGAGCCCGCGTGGTGTGTCTCTGATGTGTTGAAGCCTTTCATTATCTTGGGATTTGGGGAGGGCCTGATATCCTATCAACCCCGCAGGCACTTGCAGGTAGGGAAATTTCACACCTGCAACAAGAAAGGTCCTCCCATGGTATGTGCACTGGACTGTTGATGCCGGATGCCCAAGCCTGAGCCCCAAACAAAAGTGGCAGCTGCCTCGGATTCACCCTAAACCCTAAACCCTAAACCGATACACCGCGCCCTGTGAGATGAATCCGACCTCAACACCCCTTCAACTCGAAGTCAGGCCCTAAACATTCAGAAGTTAATACTCACAACAACGCCACACTGCGTCAAAACCCCAACCATCTCAATCCCCCAGTCTCCCAAGCCCGAGTTCTTACAATCCCTTAAAGCCAGAAAGTTGGAACATCATTAGCCTCATGCCCTTAAAGTAAAGTATAGGCAATCCCAGCATGAATCATCCTAAATCTATGTTCCAACTTTCTGGAGTTCACTGTACAAGGGTCAAGGGTTTAGGGTTTGGGGCTTAGGTTTAGGGATAGCCCCTTACAATCCCGGAAGCCTGAATTTGTCGACCTTGAGAAAGGTACGTGGCGCTGCAGCTGTTCGAGTCACCAGCATCGCAGATCCAGAACTACAACAACTCGGCGAAGCAGCAGTATCTCAGGCGCCAAGCTCTAAACAGCAAAGACCGAAACCTGTAAACCCTAAACCCTTAAACCCTAAACCCTTAGGACAGTAAGCCCAAATCCCGCAAGGCCCACAAGTACAGATGCAGCAGCTCAGATCTGTTCGGCGGGGTCGAAGCCTCCCAAATCCTTGCCGCCCGTTTCTCTGAACGTCCATGTGCCGACGCACTATAGTATAGATACTACTTGGTTCCTGAGCAGTCCGCTATTGCCCTTGTTAGTTTGGGGTCTCTTGGTTGAAACTGAGTATTAGGCAAAAGCGTACCCTTTTTTAAGGGTTTACCGAGCAACCTAAATTAGACAGGTATATGGACCCTTAGGCCGCTCCTCGACTCCGTTGCTCCTGAGACATGTCGTGGTCCAGCGAGGACTTTGTGTCGGAGCTTAATGACAATGGATGATGAGAGGCAAACTAGGGGCCCGAGCACCTTCCGCGTCATCTTTCTTCCGGGCGACACTGTGCGCAGCTGCAAGGCCACTGAGGCGGTACCAGTGAGGCGGGAACAACTTAGCAAGGCCAGCCGAGGCCGCCTTCAGGCGCTATACCGGCTATACCGGTGGCAGGTGAGCCCACCCCCTCCTTCTCCGTTTGCTGTCCCGGCTGCAATTTTGGACCGGCGTATCAAGGAGGCCTCACCGGTGGAAGTTGCTACGAGCGATGAGGAAGCTATCGCTTCCCCACTGCCTCCTCGCCCATCGGCCGGGAATCGACTTCAGCCGACACCCAAGGTTCGTGGACGCCTGTCCGATGATGCTGCCAGTGTATTTCCATGCCTGTTTGTTAAGACTTGCGAGCCCGTTCTTTGCAGCCTCTTGAATGATGCCGACTCATCTATTAGCATCGAGGCCGAAGTAGTTGCCGATATTAAGTTGCCGATATTATTCCGTGTGGTTCCTTCATACAAGTAGAAGCTATACTTTAATGTCACTTCCCCCTCCGAATAAAACAAAAAACACCTACTCTACTAAACTACGGCCCAACCCTGCGCGCAAAGCCCCAAACCCCATGTTACGAGAGCCCCGAACAACAGAATTCATGGTCGAAGCCAAGGTCGATGAGCTGCAGTAGACAATGTTGTTTTAGGGTTCAAGTTTTAGAGTCTGGGGTTCAGGGTTTAGGACTTAAAGGGAAAACTACCAAAATATTAACAATAGCACCCATAATACAAATGCGGACAAGACGAATAATAAAAACCTGCTCTTTAGACCTGGGCTTTGAGCTCAATTGATCTAAACTGAGGACCCCTCGATTGGAGGGTGTTGCTTGAATTGTTGAAACCCAATAGACCTAAACCCGCCTCCTTTCTGATGTTTGCCCTTCCAACTCGGATGTGTACCCCATTGATAGTAATAGTGCTGTGCCAGGTTTTGGGTAAGATAAGATTTGAGTGATTGGTAATAGCACTCCCTTACAGTCCCGAAAATAATTGTAGTATAATGTACACCCAAAAGTCTGTCTGAATATTACGGCCGTTTTTGCCCCTTGCTTTTCGGAATGTCGCAGAGGCTTTTGGAGTGTTGTATAGGGTAAGGTCGAGAGCTTAGGGAGTATGGTTTCGGAGAAATGCAGAGAAAACTCAGAAGGTTCAGGGCTGCTGTGAGATTCAGAAGAGTTGGCTGGCAAGGGACAACCCTCGCGTCAACACGGACATCGACATCCAGGTCAGTTTCCGGGCTTTTGACCACATATCGATCCTTCTTTAGGAGCTGTGCAGCCTTAGTAGGACGATTTACATACGTAGTAGGACGGAATTTTTGTGTCTGTAGCAGTAAAGCCCTAGTAGGATGATCTACACACGTAAGGCGGAAGTTTTGGGTTTCAATCTCCGGTGCTGTAGGAGCCTGAATGCTTGGCTCAGCAACACTAGTCCTTATTCTTGCCAGTTAGTTTTAGCATAAAGCCGCGCGAATGGAGTCCAGAGTTTGATCATATAAGGGGTTCCTATACTTTATCTTCATCGCATCAGGATCATGCTCTAAAGCCCGCGACAGCAGTTCTAGTAGGTTTTAGGTATGCTACTCCCAGAGGGCCAAAATATACTGCCATTATGGCATTAGGTCCCAGAGACCATCCTTAGTATGGTCTGCCTAAATTCCAGATTAGTAGTATGTATGGACCCCCTTGGATAGAACCTCATAGAACCCAATAGAACCCTAAATCCTAAACTCTAAACCCTGAACCCTATAGCCCTAAACCCTAACCCCCAGCGCGAACCTTCTTAAAGCAACTCTGCAAGCTGAGGGATTCGCCGTAAAGTAAGCCAAGAAAGCCCCGTACCTAGGACTTAGTAGGGTTTTGGGTTAGGGATTAGGGTTAAGGGTCGATACATCCTGAGCCCCTAAGGGTTTAAGGGCTTTGGATCTGGTGTAGAGTTTATAAACCCTGAACCCCAGACCCTGGAACGTCTACTTGGAGGCCCTTTTGACTTAGTAAGTCTACTTAGTATCCCTTAGAAACCCTATTATAATCCCCCATACCCCACCTTGCTAACCCTACTTGCTAAGTCAAAAGGGCCTCCAAGTAGGGTTCATAAACCCCAAACCCTCAACTCTAGACCCTAAAGGCCCTAAAGCCCTGAGCCCTGCACTCTAGGGTTGAGGGGTTTAGGGGTTGAGGGGTTTAGGGGTTTAGGGGTTTAGGGTTGGTTTAGGGATTTAGGGTTTAGGGGTTTAGGGGTTTAGGGTTGGTTTAGGGTTTTAGGGATTTAGGGTTTAGGGTTTCTAGACCTTAAGCCCTAAATCCTAAACTCCAACCCTAATGCTGCAGAGTCAGTTGGAGCTTCCCTGGGCCCCGCAAGCTTCTGTCTTCACTGTAGAGGCCACAGCCCAAGAAGATAGGCTCTGCAGGGTTCACTCATGGTTGAGGGGTTCTTCAAAGATTCTTTACGGATAAGGTCCACAAGCTTTGAGAAGCACCCGAGGCTTCAGTAGCCCTAAGGCTCCATGTACCTATATCGTACATTATATACTTTGGCCTTAAAGGTGTTCGTATATATGTACTTCAGGTTCTAAGTATATACTATTTAGGTACATGTCATATGTAGCCTTAGGCTAAGCCCCTGCGGCTATAGAATGCGCTTCAGATCGCTATACACTTGAACGTAGACTGTTAATACAGCTACGTGGTTTCTTGTCGGTCGTATCGCTACATGGACTATAACCCACACCCCCGGGAGGATCCAAAAAGTAGATCCCTTAATGGGGGTTCCTCTAAAGTACCCTTAGTAGTATAGGGCCCCAAATTAGGGGATCTACTTTCTAGATCCTCCCGGGGGTCTGGGAAGGAAATACCTTCACCAGTTATTACTATTACATGATATACTTCAACTCTAGAGGGCCCCTTAACCCCCAAATCGCAGACCCTAAATCCTGAACCTAGGCCCCTAAACCACACACCCCTGCATAGTATACTTCCATCAATATCGCAAATTTCAGGTTCTTCGGGGTATTTGGGTCCCTCCAGGACGTGATGTGGCCTTGGTACTCACAGGCCTGGGCTTGCAAGTTTGGGTCTAGGGTTTGGGTTTAGGGTTTAGAGTTTAGGGTTTAGGGTTTAGGGTTTGGGGTTTAGGGTTCAGGGTTTAGGGTTTGGGGATGCAGGTTGTATGTTCTAGGGTCTGGGGGAGCAGGGTTGGGGTTTAAGCGTTTAGGGCTTTAGGTTATGGGCCTGGCAGGCTTGCGGTCTCAGGCAGCCTTGTCCTTTTTGATGGTTCCCCCAAAAGAATTTAGAGACCGGTTAGTAGACCTTCTTTACATAATTCCTACTAAGGGATAGAGGTATAGGGCCCTGTCTATTATTTCTAAAAGGACAAGGGCGGTCTCAGGGGATGTGATTAAGGTTTTAGCCTTGGGGGCTCCTCAGTTCTGCGGACTCGATCCTTTTATAATAAGAACGCCCCCCCCCCAAAAAAAAAAAAATAGTACTGGTAATGATTTAGGCCCCTATACTTACTCCTTATAATAGCCCTTATGGTGTCCCTTAAAGGAACCCTTTTATTAGGTTCTGCCTTTTCCTTCGATTCGGAGGCTCTTGCGGTTGTAGTTGGATCATTCCTACCTGATGCCCCGAACCGTTCGAAGTCCTCAGGCCGTCAACCCTAGACCTCAAAATCATCCCTTTCACTGACTGCCTAAACCCCTAAGCCAAAGCCCTTTATAACCCGTATCCCGAAACCCCAAATACCGCTGCGTGCTCTGAGTACCCGGCCTGTTCATCCTTGCTGTGAGGACTGCCAAATAAGAAGCCCCTAATTTCAAGAACCGTTGAAACCCCTAAACCCTCAACCCTAAACCCTCAACCCTAAACCCTAAACCCTAAACCCTCAACCCTAAACCTTGCCCTACTTCTCTATGTGACATACCCGAAACCCAACCTCTGGAGCCTGAAATCCCTATCGTAAACCCCAAACCCACAACACCCGAAGCATAAACCCCCACCCTAAACCCTAACACTGAAAACTCAGCTTCAGTACGTAGTAGTAAAGCAGGTAACCTTTAGCCTTTTGGGGTACTAAAATCCCGATATAATCCCAATATATTCCCAAAGGTTAACCTCTAGATCCCCAGGATACTCGCCAAGAAACCCTAAACCCTAAACTCTAAACCCTAAACTCCAAACTCTAAACCCTAAACTCTAAACCTTGAACTCTTGAACTCTAAAACCTAAACTCTTAACCCTAAACTCTAAGCCCTAATCCCAGTAGGAATAGCATCGGCCCAGGGACGGCTGAAAGCCTCTCCTGCGGCCGTGACGGAGGCGGGGAGTTCTCTGACAGTTGGAGTTGGGGGATTTAGGGAGCAAGAGTTTAGGGTTTATGGGTTTAGGGTTTAGGAGTTTAGGGAGCAAGAGTCTAGGGTTTAGGAGTTTAGGGGTTTAGGGTTTAGGGAGCAAGAGCGTCGGTAGCGGGACTACCTACTTCAGATACCTTCAATCAAGATCCACAGGGGCATTCGGGTTCAGTGATTCAGGGGTTAGTTTCTATAGGATCGTTTTGGACGCTTTATATTTCCCTGATTGGGCCTAAGACGAACACTTTTCAACCGCTTTAAAGGGCCAACCAAGAAGGCGCCGTAGTCTAGGACGAGGAGACGCTTCAACTGCAATCCGGTAACCAAGAGGCAGGCGACAAGCCCTCGTTACAAGTTACGCTTAGAGTTTTTACATTTCTACAGACCTGAACCCCAAAAATATGTAGAATAATGGCCTTTAATACGGGTTGGGCCATTATTTTACCTACTTTTGAGGGTTTAGGGAGCACTTTAAACCTTCCTGTGCAACCCGAAGCCCTCGGAGGCTGATCCAGCCCTAAACCCTATTAAGCCCTAAACCCCAAAGCCTAAGCCGAAACCCTAAACTCTAAACCCCATAAACCCTTGGCCCTATAAACCTAAGCCATCCTAAGCCCTAATCTTGCCTTTGGTTAGTAGGGAATGGAAGAATGGTAGTAATAGTAGTTATAATTGTACCCCGTTCCTCCATTCCCTACTAACCAAAGGTAAGTAATACCCTGAACCCTGAACCCTAAACCCTAAACCCTAAACCCATTCCTCCATTCCCTACTAACCAAAGGTAAGTAATACGAAACCCTCCGTCGCCTCGAGGTGCAGAGGCTCTTGAACCATGCCGCCGGGGTGCCTGGCATGTGTGCTGCAGGGAGGGCTCTGGAGTTTAGGGCTTACGGTTTAGGGTTTAGGAGGCTTTAGGGTTTAGGGCTTAGGGTTTAGGGCTTAGGAGGCTTTAGGGTTTAGGGTTTAGGGCTTAGGAGGCTTTAGGGTTTAGGGCTTAAGGTTTAGGGCTTAGGAGGCTTTAGGGTTTAAGGTTTAGGCTTAGGAGGCTTTAGGGTTTAAGGTTTAGGGCTTAGGAGGCTTCAGAGTTTAGGGTTTAGCCCTAAGGGTCCAAAGGACCCATTGATTGGGCAGCCGGGTTTAGGGTAGTAGCCTTGTCCTGGGCTTTGGAATACCATACTTTAATACTTTTCTTAAAGGAACCCTTATGAAATAAAAGTTTATACTTTTTTCTCCCTGGTTACTTAAAAGCCCAGTGTAGGTTCGTAGCGATGAGTACTTGAGGGGGTGTCGGATTATCAGGTACTTTGGCCCTTGGGGTTCAGGGTCCTTGTACATGTATTTTATTACCCTAGACCCTAAACCCCAAGCCGCATCAGCTGGCATTGGCTCATTTCGGCAGTCTTAGAGAACAGGTGCTTTGGGGGATTAGCATCGGCTGGACTTTCTGTGCTATCTGTTCTTTTCGCCAGTTGCGGGTACCTATCGAAAGGAAGTATAGCCCAGGGTTCCTAGCTGAGGGACCACCACAACCCCTCAAGCACCCAGAGAGCCCAATACCCCTTCATTAAGGAATATACCTTAAACTATAAGGGGCTTCATAATATTATGATTTAGGCTTTTATTCCTTAATTAAGGGGAATTTGGTTCTCTGGGCATGATCCCTTAAACCCTCGACTGCAAAGGGGGCGGACGATGGGCCCCCTGTGGCGCTGGCATATGTGCCCTGGCATAGAGCCGCTTCTGTGTTTCTGGGTTTCGGGCTTCGCGGGTACAGGGCTCAGGGTTCGATTTAGAGTACAGGGACCCAAGATTAGGTCGATGAGGGAGGAGCGAGAATCCACGACGGTTCTTGGAGCAGTGCGCTATGCAAGGGGATGCTTTCGGTCCGGATGTATATACCCAGGATTCATCTGCAGATGGGATAGGCTTTGATTCTTCGCGTTGCCTCCACGCCCTTGAAAAGCGTCTATAGGACTCCCAGAGTGCATCGATGAAGTACCGACCCCGGACCCAGGCAGGCCTCGGGCAGGTAAAGGGTTCAGGTTTAGAGTTACAGTAGAAGCCAGAAAGTTGGAACATCATTATCCTCATGCCCTTCAGGTAAAGTAGAGGCAATCCTAGCACTAATCAGCCTAAGTCAATGTTCCAACTTTCTCGGGTTCACCGTAGAGTTTAGAAAGAACGCAATAGATCTTAGGGGGAGTCAGTTTCTCATGAAAACTAACAACCCTAAACCATCAAGTTGAATCCACACAGCCAGAGATTCATGCCTCCGGATTGTGAATTTCGGCTTAGGAGTTAGCGCTGTAGTGATTTCCAGGTTATCAAGTTTTGTGTTTTAGGGTTTAGGGTTTAAGGTTCAGCGTTTAAGGTTTAGATTCAGGGTTTAGGTTGTGGATTTCTTCAGTGTTCGTGTTCAGGTGCTTCGCTATACGCTGCAGCGAGCGGTGTTGGGGAGCACGGAGTACGTGAAGAGCGTCTGTGCCTGGGACTGCTTAGCGTGTATACATAATAGAAAGGTTCCTTATTATATTATATCTGTTATTTATACCGCAAAACCCTCTCCTAATTATAAGGTCCCCATATTATCTGCTTGCAAACTCACACAGACCATGACCGGATTGCCCCTTCGGCACACCCGGAATCTTCGAGCATGAACGTACTTGCAGTAGAACCCGACAACGTGTTAAGCCCATCTCTACCCTAGATCCTCAACCCAACACTGGCCCTTAAATCCTGAATTTGATCTTAATAATGAGTTTTTGGTTTTGTGCAACAACTCCTCAACATCTCTTCGCGGACATAACTGTCGACACCATGTGGATCCGCAAACAGCCGTCGCTTCGGAGTCTAAACCCCGAAGCCCTAAAGCCTGACCCACCGAAATGCTGGAAAGTTCCTGGGCTTTGGAGTACCATGCTTTAATACTTTTTTCGTAAAGGAACCCTTATGAAATAAAAGTTTATACTTTTTTCTCCCTGGTTGCTTAAAAGCCCAGGTTCACTGACAGGTCGGGCATGTCCTGCGAACCCTAAGCTCTTAAACCCAAGCCTAAGCTCTAAAACCCAAACCTGTCAAAATAAACCCCGAAGCCCTGAACCCCGAAACCGGCTCCGAATCCACGGCTCGGTCAGTTTGTTGTAGATTATGGTCCCTAAACCCTAAACCCTAAACCCCTAAACCCTAAACCCCCAAGCCGCTAAACCCTAAACCCTAAACCCTTGGTCTAGGGCCGGGGTTTTGGTCTTGGAAACGCTCACGTGGTTGGACTTACCAGAGATTGCATTGCGGACTATCACTACATTGTGTCAATTGACTTTCACAACGTGCTGGATATTGACCGTCGCGGAAACCACGTTCGTTGGGACGGTCGCTATCCAACTTGTTGCCACGAGGTGCAGCGTTTCTTGGTGAAGCTTTCGAAGTTGGCAGCTGCTTCAAACGGTCTTGCTCTTATTGCCACAAGATCGACACCCGTCACCACGTGATTCAGAAAGCGTGCAATACCGTCGAGTCACTCAGTGGCCTCAGTGGCGGAGCTGCGCGAGACTGCATCGGCTGTATCCTCTTGACACACGTTCCTACCCGCAGAGGTGGAAAGGCAGACGTCTAGGGTTTAACAGGGCTGGGGCCCGGAGACCTTGTGGATTTTCGAAGCTCAAGCGTACCTTGTTCAGCGGCCCTTATTACGATCCACTATTCTGTGGTTTGTCGTTGGACTTAAAGCCTGCGAACTCTGCCGCTCGTGGCTTGAAATTGGGGCTGCAGGGCTTGAGAGGTTTTTCACTACGGGAGGTGTCCGAAAACCAGGAATCCTAACACAGAGTATTACAAGGGCCTCTAGGATTACCTATACTATTTTGTGGCTTCGTTATTTGGGAGTTTCCGAAAATGGGGGACCCTAATATGGTACCCTAAATAGTAGGATTATAAGGACCCCAAAATAAGGATCCCCTAATTTTCGGAAACTCCCGTTTATAAGTATACAAAAATGCACCCCCAAAATCCTAGTCTGATTATGAAGGCCCCTAAATTAGAGACCGTGCCATTTCAACAGAACGCTGGCAATGCCCATCTCAACCCTACTCAACCCTGATCCCTAAACTCTACTAAACCCTAATCCCTAAACCCTATTGCACTTTAAAAATCGCTAAACCCTACTAAACCCTACTCCCTAAACCATAAACCCTACCAAACCCTATTCCCATGAGGCTCCTGTGCGCCTGCGGACTCGTGTGGGCAAGGACCGAGTCTGTCTCGCGCATGCTCTGGGAAAGGAACTAGGTTCCTGAGTTAGGGTTTAAGGTTTAGGGTTTAATTAGGGGTTTAGGGTTTAGGAAAGGGCTCCAATGGGTTAGGTTCCTAAGTAGTACCCTCTTGCCCTTTTAGTTTGGGTCCCCGTATTAAAGCTGAGTATTAGGAAACGGGGTACCCTTATTTTTAACGGGTTACTCAGGAAGCTAGGGAATCACAAGGGCATGTTTGAAGGCTAATACGATTAAAAGGCTCTTCGAAGCTTGGGCTTAAGGATTTCAGGCTTCGGGCTTAGGATTTAGGTTTTTAGTATGAGGGGCATTTAGGATTTGACCATACCCAGCGAGCCAATGAGGCAGGTACTCAAAACGTATGCAGTAGACTGACTCCCAAAATCTCGAACATGGGTTTAGCACGGTTAGGGGGTTCTCTGCACTCTACTGTACAGCCAACGATGAAGTTGATGCTCAAAGTTTCCAGCATTTCATTTGCTTCCTGTAGGTATGCACACAGATCCCAAAGGCACTATGTTCGGTACTGAAGGGTTTGGGGGTTCTCCGAGAACCACTCAAATAGTCAATCAGTCATTAATTGATGCCCCTAGAAAAGGAAAGGCCACCCACTGCCCGGAATAAATCATGCTATAAATCATGCTACCTCACTTCGACCATAAATGAACCCGAACGTTACCCGTGCTACTAGGATGTTTCCGCTGATGTGCTATCGGATGCATCATCCCATGTTTTGTGGGTGGTGATGTCATGCAGTTTTGAGCCCCTTTAAGAAGAGGGTATAACAATCCCCAAGCCATATATATATATACACATGTGTAAAGGGACATAGCATGGCAGACTATCATGCAATATAACTCAACATAATATAAGACAAGATAAAAATATACTTACTATACTATTACGCAAGAGTATAGAATCCAAGTTATCTGAATATTCTATTATGACATCATGTGAATGTGGGGTAGCGCCCGGGCGGGTTCCTCCTGTAGGTTTCAGACGCATATATAGAGTGGATCCCGAAACCATTGATTATTGGGGTTTAGGGTTTAGGGTCGTTTCTCACTCTGGCAGGGGAAGACAGCATGTGGCCCTCCCGCATCGTTCACCTCTGTCGGCCCACGGCCGCAACGTTTGACGTGTCCCAGGCCAGGTGACTGCTGGTGCTTAGCTGTATTAGCGTTTGGGACACGTTTCATGCGTGGCAATTGTAGTTATGGTTTCTTTTATGTGAACCTCAAAAACAGTTTATGCCTTCTTTACACGGGAGTAGTGGTCAGGGCTGAGCACTTTAGCCTGGCGCCCCTGTAGCGGCCGTGGCCGTGCTTGAAGGTTGATGGGTGATTCATTTAATGATGGGCATTTCCTTTGGCTCTGCACCCCCACAGGCCGTAGGCCATGTAATTGACTTTCACGAGCAACACGCCCAATCATAAGTTCAAAATGTATGCGGATGATGACGAAGAACGTGCCGGATAAGTCTATGCATGTAGTTCCAGTTCAGCGCGAAAGACAGAGAACTTAATCTTTGGAATGACTGAATGCCGACATTGAGCGGGAACACAGACGACGAGGCTCACTTCTGGTACAGTAGTTCACCAGCGCAGAGAATTCAATGAGGCAGTTCACAAACACGCCACAAGAAAGACAAAGGCAACCACAGCACACGACGAGGTCCACGACCGAAACCGTGACAAAGAACCCCTAGGGCATCGGATGCAGAAAACGGAGGAAGACAGCAAGATCATCGGGAGCACAAGCGTAGGAGGCAAACACACCTATTCGATAGTTGTGATGCCGTACGAGCTAAAGCTGAAAATCTGATGCCCATCAAGACTGTGTTTAAAGGCAGCAAGGGAGCAGCATTAGCATACTCCTGGAGCCTAAGAATGCAAGCAACAAAGTACATTGAATTCAAAGAAACAGGATACATCGATACGAGAAACAAGCAGCTTATGGACACCTTAACCACCGACCCAACCATGGAAGACAATTTGCATTACGCGGTGAACGACATCGATCGTATGCCCTTCGGTAGAATGGGCAGGATGTGTGGGATTCCGTACCACGACCCAGAAAGAGGCAATCTAAGAAACATCGAGACTGAAAGCATGTACCGCTCACACATTCAGACATCGTTGGACGTCGAGTTTTACGGTTTAACGAAGCAACACACGTAAGAAATCCAGTGTTGGTTTGATACCATGACGGGTTGGTTCAAGGAAACCCCTATGGGATAAAAGAGAAGGGAGCAAAGCTGATGGACAGCAGAAAGCATTTTAACATATTGCACAATGTCGAGGATCAACACAAGATATGTTGCCGGTCTTGGAACACTACGGCATACAAGTTAGGATATTTCATCCCAGCATGAATCCGATAATTAAATATGTCCCCGTACAGGAAGTATGACCACCATATGCCGACCTTTCACGCTATAGCACACTGCATTTGGTCGCCTACTTATGATGGCGCAGAGGATTTCAAATCCTTGACACCTGCGACATTTCAGTCAAGGCCTCTCCAGGTTATCATCTAAGCAACAAACACGAACCAGTGGAATGAAATGTGCAGGGGTTAGGTGCCTTTAAGAATTCAGAGACAACGACGAACACACCTTAATTCATGATGGTTATGACTCGTCGCGTGTTAGATGCTTTGAGAGACCACGCCAGCCGGATTCGAAGCGCAAGTTAAATTCAGAGTGGGGATTATTTCGGAACTCCATTTAAGGCAATGTTTGTGAAGCATATCATACGTGGTAGAGACGGCAAACAACTTGAGCAACTTGGTAGTACCGCATCAGTAAGAACCGAGCAGATCTAGACATACAACACAGCAAAAGCGATATATCTCAGCAAAATTTAAACCCCAAACATAAATCATATTTCAGTAGGTATGGCGTGGAAACTGTTAAGAAGTAGAATCCCGCCAGTAGGAGAGATCAACCGATACTACCGAGTATTTAAGCAACAACCGAGAAGTTCGATACTGTACATCCGATAGATACTCTGGGTTCTAGTCTTAAGGGGCTAAATTAAGTTATCATAATAAGGAAAACATACTATTTACCATAGATCCCTACTGTTCATGGACAAAATCCTGCATTACCCATTATAAGGAATATACCATAATTCCCATAGTTTAGGGTCCTTAGGGTCATGCAGGATTTTGTCCATCAACAGTATTTGGGTAACTGAAATTAAGCCCCTGAACAAAAACCCAGGATACTGGAGCTGAAGCTTCGAAACATGCAGAGGTCCGTCGACTGTAGAGATGCTACTTTGGCCTAAGACTTAGGTCTTTCGCCATGGGATGGCCCCAGGGTACGGTAGGGTTAGGGTTTAGGGATTTTGGGCTTAGGGTTTAGAGTTTAGGGTTTAGGGCCTTAGGGTGAAGACACTGAAAGCTCAAGAACTATCCCATCCAGTGCTATTCGCTTTTGTTTTCGGGTGCTTTCTCAACTTGTGTTCTCGGGCCCTAACTAATCCCAGAGGGCCGTAAACTCTCAAACCCATAAACCTCAACCTAAACCTCAAACCTAAACCCTATCTAAACTCTAACCCTATGCTTCCAAGGACCTTACAGTTAGGGCCCTAGATGCCTTAAGGACCCAATCATAAGGTCCCTGGAAGCCTTGGGTAAACTCGGACCCCGTCAAAAACAAACCTGCGGCAGACGAGCGTCTCGGAGCCGATGGATCTGCTTATCAACCAGTCCCGCGACTGGTGGCGTGGGGGATCTCAGTGATTCAGTGCTGGGTTTAGGGTTTATTGTGTATCTTTTCTTTTTCGGGTTTGGGGTTTAGTGTTTATTGTTGTTTTACGTTTGGGGTTTATAGGTACAAGGTTTAAGGTTTAGGATGCGGTTCAGCTCTCTGTGTTTAAGCAGGCTTAGGCTTTGAGGTTTGCGGTTAGGGTCCAGGATGTATGTTTAGGGTATGAATTGTTGTCTGCTTTTCGTGTTTGTAGGTACTATAGAGGTTATAGGACTCAAGACCAAGGCTTTGAATTTGTGCACGATCTTGACGCTTGAATGCGAATTTGGCCTGAGGAGACAGACACTTATTAATGAGTATTTGTTAGGCCGTTGAGTTGATGGACTTTTGTAGTTGGTCCTGGGTTTGTTTGGTGCAAGGGATATATCATTGTGGGACACAGGTATTTATGGCATTGGTTGGATAAAAATATTCGACGTACATGAGAGGTTGTTCTGTTCGTTATGGAGTTTTTCTGTGTCTGATTGATAGACTTGATACACTTTCTTGGGTTCTGCCGGAATGGATTTGAAAATGTGCCGCACATATTGACGTCAGTGTGAAGCACAGAGCCATTTGTCGATTGCATTCCAGGGGTGGTTCAACATTGTTCCACGTGTCGTGTTGCTTTCAGTTTGGTAATGGAGTGTTTGAGGTTGGAGTTTAATGATGATGTGGGTATTTGCTGACACATGATTTCAGCAGATGAAGGGGTTTGTGTTTGTTATTTTGGGCCTTGAACCTTGAACCTAAACTTTATTGCTGAGCTTTAAACCTTCTGTATACTCTTATTAAACGACCAAGAGTACGTAAAACACTGGCCCAAATCCCGCAAAAGGCTATGATTCTACATACTTTGGGGGTCAAGTAAGCTTCTATGGTATCTAAGGCAAGGTGTGTTTTGGAGTTGTTTCTTTTGGGCTTTTAAGTGGTATCTGCAATGTCGTCATGTGCAATAACTCACGGGCCAACAACTGGGTTCTTATTAAAGGATTTAATTTCAGTTACCAGAAGAAGGAAACCATATTATCTACTCTGGAGCCCTATTATGGTAACTTCAAACAAATTCCTTGACGCCTAAACCCTTATAGAGCCCTTAATTGCGCCCTAATTCTGGTAACTTGACGAAATAAATGAGTGGTTGTCCAAACTATGGTCCCTCTTTGGGTCCCTATTATGATACGGCACCTAATATTTAAGGTACCCAAAAAGGGACCCTAATTTTGACAACTACCCAAATCCCAAAAAATACGAAACCCCAGGGTCCGAACCCCAGAGGACCCCAGGCCTCGGCCTCTGAACTCCCAAACTGGCTTCTTCTTCTTTGTTTTGATTTAAAGGGTTAGGGTTTAGGGTTTCGGGGTTAGGGTTTAGGGTTTAGGGGTTTAGGGGTTTAGGGTTTAGGGTATGAGTGGTTAGAGCTGTTACCCTGGGCATCAAAATGGCCCAAAAGCCTTATGTAGCATGGTCCTTGGGCCCAAAAGCCTTAATATATGAGTCTTTAGATCCCATGGTTCAGGAGTTTAATTTAAGTTACGATAATGGGGATCTATAGTAAATAATATGGTTTCTTTGTTATGGCATTTAACTTAGTTGACATTCCTTACCAAGAACCCCTAATCCCGAACTCGGCGTCGTGAAGCATTGAGAATTCCAGCAGGACGCCCGAATCTAGACCCTGAGCCCTAAGCCCTCAACTCGGCATCGATTTGGGATGATTTTAGTTTCCCGTATTGTTTAATATAGAGCCTTGATTATACATGATTATACATTATGTTGGGGACTGCTGAAATCGACACCCAGAAAACCCTGAACCCCGAAACCGAAACCCTGAACCCTAAACTCCGAAAAGCTAAACCCTAAACCCAGGCGAAGCCAGCACGGCGGGTACCGAAGAGGCACTGTGGTGGTGCTTGAGGGCTTTACGGTTGGAATCTGCGAGACTAAACATGGAGTTATGGTTTCCTTAAAGGGCTCCTTTAAGGCTTGAACGGGATCTATAAGGGTTCTATAATGGGGTTTTTGGGTCTTTAAGCCTGAAGGAACTCTCCATGCTGAAGGGGTTGCTTGGGGATTCCAAAGCTTACTGTGTCATGTGTCAGGGTTCTACAGTGGGAAAAGCAGGCAGTGTGGGATGCTCTTGCGAGCTCGATGGCTTTCTATGGGATGGACGACGGGTTTGGCGCTTTAATCGGAGTGGTATCCGGCACGGAGCCACCGGTTCCCTCTGCCCCAGTTGCTGCTCCGGGTTTTCCACGCCAGGTCACACAAGGAAAGGCCAATATTGGTGTGAGTATCCATCACAGACCATGGGGGGCGGAAGCAAGGCCGCTTCATCAGGCACTCATCAAAGGAGAAATTCCCCTTCCCGGTTGTCAATGTGGAGAACAAGCCTCAACTCTCCGTTGCAGAAGAGGGCAAGATGAAAATGATGCCCAGAGACTCCAAAATCCCTTAGCTAAGGAATATACCCTGAGGGATCCTACTACAATTTAACGTATATTCCTTAATTCAGGGATTTTGGAGCCTCGGTGATGGTAGGAGCTCCGAAGGTGCCGCTGAAATTTCCGGGGAACGGTGCTCCCACCTCTGTGTGGAACCCACGATTTTGGAGGGTTGGGGGTTGCAGGTACCCATAGGCCCCATAGGAGTTCCTTTTTGGGGTTCATATGTAGAATCCTATAAGTAATCCCAAAAAGGAAATACTATGGGGCCTATGGGTACTCCAATATGCTGAAGGTTTGTGGGCTTATGGCTTCGACAATTTAGGGCTTGGGATTTTGAGCTCGGTTCTATCGCTGGAGCACTTCAAAGTTCGGCTTATCAGACTTTGACCCGGCGACATCGTAATCCACGGGCGGGTAAAGATTTACTTACGGCGGCTGTAGGGCCAAACGTTAAGCGTAAACCCTAGCCTCCCCTGTCGTACAGCTCCTCAGAAGCCTGATAGATCCCTTTCAAAGAACCCTTTAAGAAACACTTTCGGGAACCCTTTTAAGGAACCCTACACTGCTAGGTCTCGCCCTCTAAACCCTCGAGATAGCGACACTAAGCCTTGAAGGATCTCGGGTTGAAGGTTCATGGGTTACTTTAGTCCAAAACGTATCCTCTTGAGGGTTCGACCATCGAATCAAATGGCCAGAACTTACTACATCTACAAAAAGGTTTGGGGTCACAGGTACAGTATAAGTCAATTAAGTTAGGATCAAGGTCGACGATATGCATTTTAGCCAATTGTAAGGTTTTAGGGCTGTGGCACCGGATGAAGGTCATATCAAGATTTCAGAGCGGTTAAAGACCGACCAAGAAACAATACCATCTACCACACAGAAGACCGAGGCGCAGATTACCTTACCAAAGATTTGGTCTCGCAGCCTGCGGCTCAGAAAAGGGCCGCCCTTTCGTGTTGGGCTTTCGGTGTTGAGGTTTGTTTGTGTACGTAAGGGTTGCGTAGGAGGCCTTGATGTACTGTACTCAAGCTCTCCAAGTCTAAGTACAGTTTGTTAAATATAGGTCTTTGTTACAGGCCGTTTGCGGGGAGCGGGCTTGGTGAATCCCGAGCCCGGGAATTCTGCGCCGCAGGTGCTGTCTTTGGGGTAACATGTACCGTCTTGCTCTGCATGTTGTTCCGTTTGTCCGTGCACGCACAAGCCATGCCGAGCTACGACGGCGTTGAGAATTGAGCCGTCGCGCGCGTGAAGCCATAGCCATTGCATTCCGTTTTGGTTGTGCTGTACCGCTCATGCACTTTCTTGGAGACGTCACGTGCTGACACGCTGCCCTGATGGATATACAGAGCCTGCAGTCATGCCTCTTAGAGTCCATGTGCCCATCTTTGCCAAAATTTTGACCGCAAAGTACCTCTACAGGAACCCCTTGCAAGGTCAAGGTATAAACTACCTCGGCACATGGACCCTTCGGGTATTGCAGGATTTCTGGAATCATTGCATTCATTTGCATGCAGATATCGTGTGGCATCGATGTTCGGAACGGTGCAAAGTTGGTTGATGGATTCAGGCAGGATTCGGGTGTTTGAGTGGCAGGAGGAGAAAAGTTGGAAGGGCCAACCCAGGTTACAATCCCATCCCGTTTCTTTCGCTTCCTGCGTTGCTGCTTAGGTGTCAACCTGGGCAACGACGGGAGCCTTCGGCGGAGTTTCTTTCTGTAGCACGGGATGAGGGGCTTGGGTTTTAAGGTGTGGAGCTTCCGGTTTCCTCCTGCGGGACACTCTGAACCCTAAAGCCGTGGGGAGGGTGCAGGATTCCGATTGTTCGAAAACGGGAGTCTAGTATTATATAGATGTTCCGACTGGATTTCAGAGTCGGCGGCTGGGCGGAAACTTTCTGATAGCAGTGTCGGGGCCGCTCACTTTCGAGGAGGTACAAGCCTCAATGATTGGGATTGGGTTTGTATGAAGGTTTTACATGGCACGGGCTTTTAGGATTTTAGAAACTGCTGCCAACCACAGACTTGAGTTCAAAAGTGCTTTCAGCCAGGGCTAGGCCCTTGCTAGGTTGTCGAGCAACTTTCGGGGCTTTAGACTTTACCCATATGCTCCATAGTAGTTCCTTTTTGTGGTTCATATTTAGGATCCTATAAGGTAATCCCAAAAAGGAACTATTATGGAGCCTATGGGTAGAGGTTTTATAATCATGTTATTATATTTTGAAGTCGCTCTGACTTGCGTGATCGTCCGACAGGCTGGATACATGGCCTCACGAACCTTTACGTTCAAGATTTCCGGCCATCGACCATGTACTGCATACCGTTCATGGTTTGTTGAATAGGCCTACTATCGCACCAGGGCCGCATGGTGCAGGGTTCAGATTTGGTGATTAGCTGTACGCACGCGGCTTGGGTTTGGGATTTGGGACCTCTTGTCGAATCCCCAACCGAAATAAGTCGATGCCGAGCAGATTCCACAGTCTACGAATGTCATGACGCCTGCGATCTCAAAAACACTGAATCCCACACCTCGCCCAGTGGTAGTTTGCGGCTCTGGTGTTTGGGGTTGAGATGACCCTTTCACCTGTGTGGATCCCTGTTCATGGTACCTTGAATTGAATCCTTCAACAAGAACCCAGAAAAGTGAGTTAAAGCAATGCCGCCTCAAGCTTTTGCATGGCAGGTTGACGCCCCAAGCACCAGCAATGGAGGATTTGTTCTACGGCATTGCTCCCCGGCTGCTATCCGTTCAAAGGAGCCCTGAACCCTAGCTGGCTGATGAGGTTCAAAGTTTTCCTATAAAGAAATGGCTCCCCGGCTTCTATCCACTAAGGGTCCAAGTAGTCCAAAAGGCCTATAGTAGGGAGTATTTGGATCCTTACAGATCTGTTCAAAGGAGCCCTGAACCCAGCAGGCTGATGAGGTTCAAGGTTTTCCTATAAAGAAATAGCTCTGACATGGTGCGTGACATGGCCGCAAGACCCTTAAACCCCGATACCCTAAATCGGGGTTCCTTGTTAGAAAAATTGACCTTTGCAGCCTCGGACTCCCGGAAACCTGCTTCAAGTAGGGTTTTGGTTAGGGTTTAAAGCTAAACTTAAACCCTACATATAGAATAGTTAGAACAGGATTTAGGGTTTAGGTTTCTGCGTCGGAATCGGGTGTACTTTGTCCTACCATGCACTGTAGGTGGGCGTCTATGTGTTGGGTTTCAGGTTCTAGTTTCATGATAGGTCTGCCGATTTAGGGCTTAGATTGGGCTTAGGGTCTAGTTCGTCTGGTGGCGGGTTTGGGTCTCAGTTAGGGTTTACCGTCTACTTCAAACTATCATACCTAAAGTCTCCATTGTAGTTCCTTTTTTGGTTAACCAGTTTTATGGTTAGGATCCTATAATGGAGATTTTGGTTAACCAAAAAAGGAACTACAATGGAGACTATAGGTAACCTACCTTTTTATGGGCCCTTCTCATAAACCCGAATCCAGAAGTTGCAGGGGCCCTACAAAAGGTAGCTGCGGGCAGGGTAAGTCAGCGGGGTCTTTCCACCTCAGCCGTAAACAAAACCCTAAACCCGAACCCCTAAACCCTAAAACCCTAAACCCTAAAACCCTAAACCCCAAATCCCTAAACCCTCAACCCTTAAACCCTTAAACCCTAAACCCTAAACCCCAAAAGCCCAAAAGCCCTAAAAAACCCAAACCCTACACCCTAGCCTCTAAACTTTAAGGATCCCTGAAGATCCATAAACAAAACACTAAACCCCAAATCCCTAAACCTTAAACCCTTAAACCCTAATCCCTAAACCTGAAGATCCATAAAGATCCCTAAAGGGCGTTCCCAGGCTCCCGTCAGCGCGAACTGCACTTCGCCCTCCGGTCTCGTCTCTTGCGCCCGGGAGCTCAGCTTCTGTCGGTGTAAGGTTTAGGATTTAGGGATTCAGGGTTTGGGGTTAGGGTTTAGGATTTAGGGATTCAGGGTTTAGGGTTTAGGATTAGGGATTCAGGGTTCATGGGTAGTTATAAGTAGGGTCATAAGTAGGGTAACTATACTTATAACCCGTACTAGGGGACTTATAACTCCACTTATAACTGCCTATGAACCTCCAAGTTAAGGGCTTTAGGTTTAGATTGTTGGGGCTGCTCTCCGCTTTGTGCTGGTCCGGCGCATGAGTCCCCTCAAAAAAGTGGGATGAGAACGACATGTACTCTTGTGTTCGACTCATACGAGCCGAAGCCTTGACTTGTAACCCCAATATCAAACATTCCAGCACCTGGCCTGCAATGTCAGGCTTTCCAAAGCCGCGCACACCAATAACACTGCGCAGTACATGCAATTACCCTAAACTAAGCCCCAAACCATACGAGAGCATTCTCGACCTCTAAACCCTAAAGCCTGTAAATCCTAAACCCCCAACTATATGTCTAGTCCGTTCTGGACCTCTAAGTCCTAGATCCTAAAGCCGACGCGTTCATGGAAGGCGCGGCATCGATGGGGCCGTCTCTGGAGCAACGTCCTCGTGCCGGATCCGGATAACAGCTCGGCGGGGGGCCTCAACCCTTTTCTTCAGGGTTTAGGGTTTAGGGGTTTAGGGTTTAGGGGTTTAGGGTTTAGGGTTTAGGGTTCAGGTTTCTATACTTTGACTCTCAAGTATTCAGCATGCAGTACATGTTTCTCCATTATGCTGAGTTTAGTATGATATCAATATGGATAACCCAAAGGAAGCATAAGGGTCCATGTGCCCTAAGAAGGGCTCCGTTACGGCACCCTTATATAACCTTTAAAGCGTTCTACAAGGGTAGCACAGGGATTTAGGATTTAGGGCATAAGGGTACATGATGGTTCGTGTACTCACATAGTGTATATTCAGGTCTCAAAGTAGTCCATATATCGTTATATAGGTGCTGTACCTCCAAAGTGTATACTATATAAGAGCCCAAGGACCTGGGACTGAATCTGAGGGTTCCTTTAAAAAGGCACGTCCTATTTTTCTGAAGGTTCTTATCATAAGCCCTAATATAGAATTCTAAATCAGACCCTCCACAAGAACTAAGTTTTGGTGGTTCAATGTAGGGCCCGAATTTAGGGGTATAGGCAGAAAGTCTTTAGCCCGATATCATGACGTCTAGTCACTCGAGCCGAAGCATTTTCAATCCCACAGCGCAAGGATCCTGATAATAAACATCCTCCTGACCATAACGAGTACAATATGAACAGTCATAATTATGGTAACCTCCTGACCTTATAATGAATACAATAAGAACAGTCATAACTCTGAGAATAACAGCAATACTTAAACTCAAGAACATATTAAAAAAATCCTTTCGGGTCATGCAGACGAAGCACAGGCACCACCCGTGGAAGAGCCCACGCCCTTGCGGCTTCAAGTGGAGTTGGAGAAGTCTGTGAACGTCCAAGGCCATGTTCAACCCTAAAGCCTAAACAGGGCTTCCAGGCTTCGGTTCAGGGCTTTATAAGGTTTGGGGAGGCGGGTATATGATTTTGGGGTTTTTTCGGTTTGCGCCTTTTCCGGGGTTTGAAGGTCGAGGGCTTGAAGTGTCCAAGGGCCCTTTAGGGGTTCTACAAGGGTTGTATATAATCAGCGCAAAGGTTCCAGCAGTGGTTTTAGGGTTTAGGGCTTAGGGATTAGTTAGGGTTTAGGGTTTAGGGTTGGGCCCTCATATTCATGACCCTACTGTGCAGGGTCTACGGTAAGGGGCCTTTCTTGGCTGAAGCTCCCATGTCTGAGAAGGAGTGCACGGTTTAGGGTTTAGCGGCGGGTTTAGGGTTTAGGGTATCAACACCGTCTTGAACCACAGCAGGGGGAGATTGAATCGAGCATCAAACAAAAGTCTGCTGAGCACAAGCCCTACTGAAAGCATGGAATTAAGCCCATGGTTTTGGGGTCTCCATTGTCACCTAAACCCTGAACCCTAAACCCCTAAACCCTAAACCCTGAACCCTAAACCCTGAACTCCTCAACCCTCGTGCCTTGTGGAGCGAGATCCAGAAGGAAGCCAGGGACTCGAAACCCCCGAACCCTAAGCAACCCTGAAAACCATCCATGCCTATACCCTCTAATACCCTAAACCCTAAACCCCTAAACCCTAAACCCCAAACCCTAAACCCCTAAACCCCTAAACCCCTAAACCCTAAACCCCAAACCCCTAAACCCTAAACCCCTAAACCCTAAACCCTAAACCCTACCTAGACCGCCCAAATACCCTCTAATACCCCACAATTACGGGCCATGAGGATTCTATTAAACGGCCCTTGGCGGATGCTGGTGTAGACCCAGAGCCCTAAACCCCAGATCTTCAGGCGTCACCGGCGAAGCGAGTAGCAGCTATACGTCTGCTTTAGGCCTCGGGTCAGGGCCTGGGGACTTTGGGTTAAAGGGCTCAGGTGTAGGGTTTAGGGTTTATTTTGGAGGTGTAGGGTGTAGGGAGTGGCGTTCTTGGGGATGTGGATGTGGGAGTTGAGGATTTCATGTGCTCTGCCCCTACACCAACGAGGCAAATGTGTCTCTGAGGGCACATGTACCCTAAACCGTAAACCGGGCTGTGGGAACAAGGGTTCAGAGCTCAGGGCCTCATTGAGAGCCCATAGGCTGGAGGTGAGGTTGATAATTTCAGAGCGAAGCATACCCTCGAACCCCTCTTATAGACGTTGTGAGGCCACTACGGAATCCTCCAAAGTTGCAAGGCATCCAGTAAGTCCTAAGCCTTCAGACCCTAGCCCTCGGCCTCAAACCCGAAACCCCAACGGATCCAAGTGTGCTTTCTTTGATATCTACCCCCCTCTCAAAAATACATCAACAATCTGTATTGCTACTAGCCCAAAGGCTCCACCCTCATAAGGCCCTCATAAGGACCCATAGAATCTCGTTATTGCTCCCAGAAGCTACGTTTTCGTTACGGCCCCTACAAATTCCATTTTAGGCTTCATAATTAGAACCTACAAAAAAGTAGGTGATGTTAGTTCACAGGCAGACTGAACACAAGCAGACTGAGTTCAAAGGCAGACTCAAAATCTGTCTAGCTCTTAGTAGGGAATGGGGGAATGGATCCCTAAAGTAGTCCCTGTATAATCCCCAATAATAGTCCCCATAACCCATTCCCCCCATTCACTACGAAGCACCAGGGAGAAATAAGCAGACTGCATACCGGAATCGGGGCTTCTCGCCAGGTCTTTATGCGGCCGCCAGAGCCTCAGAAGGACTTCTTTCGAGAAACACAGGGGGTTTCAGCTTACGGTTTTAGCATTTCGGTTAAGGGTTTCAGGTTTGGGTTTCGGGTGTATTGGTCTCATAGAAAAGGGGAGAATCGGGGAGAAACTCAGGAGTAAGGAAGAACGAATCAGGGTTTAGGGTTTAGGGGTTTAGGGGAACGCTTTCTTATTTGGAAGCTGGCTTCTCTTGCGGTTTTGGTTTTGTCTAGTGTGCATGCCGTTCTTTCTTGTATCATCAACGTACCTCAGTGTTCATTCAGATTGATGATGTTGACTGTCTGTCTCAACTCATCAAACCATGTTACTTTGGCCCTAAACCCTGAGACCCTAAAGCGCCAACAAAAAACAAACCCTAAACCCCTAAACCCCTAACCTACACCCCCAAACCCCTAACCTAAGCCCCTAAACCCTACACCCCCAAACCTCAAACCCTAAACCCCTGAGACCCAGACCTTCCACCCTAAAGCCCTACACCCCTAAACTCTTAAACCCCCAAACCTCAAACCCTAAGCCCCATACCCTAAAAGCACTAAAAGCCCTAAACCCTAGCCCCAAACCCCAAAATACCCCAAAACCCCTAAACCCTAAACCCCCAAACCTCTAAAACCCCTAAACCCCTAAAATCCCTAAGTCCATCCCTAAACCTCAGAAAAGACCCCAAACCTCAAACCCTAAAAAATATCCCAGAGAGCTCAGGTCGTCCTCGTGGCGGGCAAGTATTTGCGAGCGGCCTTTCAGGACTTTCTCGGGGTTCTTTAGGTTTAATCTTTAGGGTTTAGGGGTTTAAGGTTTAGGGGATTAGGGTTTAAGGTTTAGGGTTTCGGTTTAATCTTTAGGGTTAAGGGGTTTAGGGTTTAGGGGTTTAGGTTTTAGGGGATTAGGGTTTAAGGTTTAGGGTAGAGGAGTTCAGGGTTTAGGGGATTAGGGTTTACGGTTTAGGGTAGGGGGGTTTAGGGTTTAGGGGATTAGGGTTTAAGGTTTAGGGGTTTAGGGGTTTAGGGGTTTAGGGTTTAAGGTATATAGGGTATAGAGCGGTTTAGGGGGTTTAGGGTTTAGGGGTTTAGGGGTATAGGGGTTTAGGGTTTAGGGTTTAGGGGTTTACGGTTTAGGAAAGGACTCCAATGGTTGGGATGAAGGTATGTGGGCTAATCCCAAAATAAGCGTCCTTATATAAGGGATCCTTAATCCTACCTAGCTTCAGAGCTTCATCTCACCCTTTGAGGCCTCCAACTTGGGTTCAATGCAGGAGTCTTAGTTCTTAACGAGTTCTTCATGGGTTCTTTGGGATACGGGGTTGAGCGTTTCGGCAAGTGTTCTGAAAATGGGTTCTCAAACGGGATGGATAGAGGGCTCCAAACCGGGTTCTACAAAGCGTTCTTGACGGGCTTGAAGGGGGTTCTATTATAAGTTCTAATAGAACCCCCTTAAAGCCCTTCAAGAACGCTTTGTAGAACCCTATTATCATCGGGCTTCCTTACATGTTTCGGGTTTCTTAAAGGTTTTCAGCCTGGGATGTCGGTGAGTTTGCAGCGGGTAAGGGTCTGCGGGTCTAGGGGGTTAAGGTTTAGGGGTTTAGGTGGTTTAGGGGTTTAGGGTTTAAGGGGGTTTAGGTGTTTATGGGTTTAGGGGGTTTAGGGTTTAAGGTCCCATTATTATTATCATGAATATTGTTATTATCAAGTTTACTTGTAAACACAAAGACTCCCAACGACCTGCATGTGCTCCTCGAAAATTGTCTGGTGTGTTGCAAAAGGGTTCAGGAACATACACATGAATGTCATGTTGCCCGTGCTTGGGCAAGAAATGACCAATCGAGACACGCGTTTTGGGTTTGGGTTTGCGGGATCCTAAACCCTGTAAGCCTGAAGCAGTCATGAACCATACTCTCGCCCGCCCATCTAAACCCTAAACGCAAAACCCTAAGCCTAAACCTTAAACCATTATTGCGAAAATTGGGCCAGGGAGCTTCGAAGCAAGCTATATACGATGAAATTCCGGATGCGCACGTCTTCCTCGACATCATTGAGGCGGGTCCGAACACTGAACACCTTAACTGGTGTTGCTTCGAAAAGAGTGGTTTGTTTATTATGAGATCCGGAACAAAGTCTAAGAGCTTTATTTTGCGTTTCTGCCACCCGGCATGAATGCATTTTATCAGCCTTTTGTCGGGCCTTACATCAGGGTTTCCGGTTTTATACATAAAGCCGCTCGACCCGACAGCCCCCAAGGAGCATTAATTAGCAGAGCGGACATTTCGAAGCTTTGTTGCCCCATTTTGCAACCCAGAGGGTATATACACACGGGCTATCATTATGGAATTAGGCCTCAACGGCCATAACGGGGATGATCTTTAGGGCACTTTAGGGGGCTTAACTCCATACTGGTAGTACGCCCAAAGCCCTTCAACCCCTGTACGTATGCACCGTTGGCAAGGGCTACAAGCTTATTGGGTGCTTGGTCTTCGAGGTGGATGGTGGTTTAGGGTGTATCCGGTTGAAGCCTAGGGGTGGTTAGGATTTCGGCCTGAGGGTTTTAGGGTGTCGAGTGAGTGGAGGCCTAACATTGTAGATTGCGGGACCTTCCACTTAGCGTTAAGATTCTAGGTGTGTCGGATGTAGGCTGAATCGGATAATATGTACAAGATTTCCGGTGTCATGGAGTTCCTTCTGTTCCGTCTTTTCCGCTAGATGGGAAAGGATTCTTGTAGGGTGCACCGGGTCTGTGCGGGTTCTGATTTTGCGCATTCTGAATTTGGACCGCTGGTGGATACACAATTTCGCTTCTGACAGGCTTATCGGAACTGTTCTGCATGAAACCCTAAACCCTAAACCTGCATGGTGTTTGAAGTTGGGGCTGGCTGGAAAAGCAATGACACCAGTAGTCACGAGCACTTCCCACAGGTTCCTCTATTGCCCCCTACATGGGTTTCCGAAAATGAGGGGTACCTTATGTTTGTGTCCTTGTAATAAGGATCCTACTATCTAGGGTAATTACTATATTAGGGTCCCCTAATTCGGAAACTCTTACATTCTAGACTGTTCTCAACGGGCAGCCAGAGTCCAAACCGCTGAACCGTACGCCTTTGACAATCGCAAGGTTGCAGCTGACCAAACCTTCCAAACCCCGAGCCTGAAGCAGCCAGTAGGGAGTTTCCGACAATTAAGGGTACCGTATTTTGGGGTGCTTATAATAAGGATCCTACTATTTAGGGTACTATATTAGGGTCCGCTATATTTGGGAAACCCCCCAAATTAGGGCACGGATCCTGATCTATCAAGAGTCCAAGAGACATACATGACCTTGCAGAGCTGGGTTTTAGGCTCGACTTCTACATTCTAAAGCTCGGTGGAGGCGATCAAGTTGGCGAGGGAACACAACGACTTGCGGATAGAGTTCGAGCTCTACTATTGCTTGATGCAGGCCGGCACTCTGCCCACAGCTTCATCTAGGTTCGCCAGTAGTACCCGTTTACCCTGTTCTTTTGGGGTTCCCTTATCAAGATTGAATGCCAGGAACAAGTGTACCTTTACTGTTAACGGGACATTGGGGAACCAAGTCATTCTGGAGCTGAAAGCTTAAAAACGCCCAAATTCCTAGCTTTCAAACGTTCATGAATGCTTCGGCTGAGGGTTCAGTGGTGGTGATGAGGATTGACTGTGCCCCAAAGCCTTATATAGTATGGTCTTTGGGCCCAAAAGCCTTAATATATGAGTCCCTAGAGCCCTAGATTAGTAAGCCCCAACGGTGCCTGAAACGCTCCTAGACCCACAGAGAGAAGATGTGTTTTCTACTGACCTCGAGCGGTTCTTGACATGGGAGTTTCCGAAAATTGGGGGTACCTTATTTTGGGGTCCTTATAATAAGGATCGTACTATTTGGGTTACTATATTAGGATCCCCTATTTTCGGAAACCCCCACATGGTACGGGTCACGAGCCTTGCAATGCGAAGCGTGATATGTTTTGGCTCTATATCAGCATCTCTTGCACACTGACATCGAATCTGATCCCGAATCCCTCATGCACTGCAAACCTGACCCTCTGAAACCTAACCAATAAGCCCTAAACAAATAAAACCGTAAACCCTAAACCATAACCGCGCCGCATAATCCCAAGTACCCTGCAAAGGGCTCTAATATTTCTCATTAAGAGGTAATTATAAATAGGGACTACTATAAAAGCTACTTGGGGGGTCTAGGTAATCCATAAGCATATGAGTGTAGGGGTAAGGGTTTAGGCACTTTAACCCAAGGTAGCCGACTTTTGTTGAGCTCCCCTACTGTGATTACCTTAGATGAGTACTAAAGAATCTAGGAAGGTAGATTTTTAGTTGCCTTGTTACGACTGCTTTATGTGAACTCTTTAAAAGTTGGATTTTTGGTGTGGGGGCCCAGGTAGGGCTCGGGATCTTTGGGTGTAGACAGTGCGTAGGAAAACCGTACCTGGGTTTAGAGTTTAGGGTTTAGGGTGGTTGTGGCTCTTTGCTTTTTGCGGCTGCTTTCGTCTGTGGATTGGCAGCGAACCTCATCATTCCTCGGTCGCAGCCCGTGCTGGCACCGGCGGCTCAGAACGGCTCGCCACAAGGCAAGGAAGAAGTGCCACCGTGGCACGGCTTCTACCTGGCACTGGACATCCTTGGTCATCCACCACGACAGTAATTATGGATTTAGGGATATAGGGGCCGGAGTAGTTGCCGAGGTTTTGTCTTCCAGATTACCTTATTCAAGTTAGACTTGATTATACTAGAATAGCCCCTTCGATATTAGGCCCTGAGCCATTAGCGATGCAGCCCTCAACTTGTACACTGCGCTGTCAAGCATCATAAAGCTGCTCAAATTCGATATAAGCCTGCAAAACCGGCGCCACGCGGCAAAGTTAAACCTACCCGTAGGCCCCATAGTAGTTCCTTTTCGGGGTTCATATGTATAGAATCCTATAAGGTAATCCCCAAAAGGAACTACTATGGGGCCTATGGGTAATGCCCTAAACCCTAAACCCCTAAACCCTGAGCCCTAAGCCGAAAGCCCTGCAAATATTCTACCTGGCACAGGTTTTGAGATCGACTCACATTCTGCTTCGCACCGGAGGTGTCTGCGGGCGCGGTTTGGAATATGTATAGGGTTTCGGTTTAGGGTTCTTTAAATAAAGGGATATATAAGGGTTCCTTTAAGGGTTTCTGCAAGGTTTATAGGGTTTCGGATTCTAGGGTTTAGGGTTGAGGGTTTCGGATTCTAGGGTTTAGGGTTGAGGGTTTCGGATTCTAGGGTTTAGGGTTGAGGGTTTCGGATTCTAGGGTTTAGGGTTGAGGGTTTCGGATTCTAGGGTTTAGGGTTGAGGGTTTCGGATTCTAGGGTTTAGGGTTGAGGGTTTCGGATTCTGGGGTTTAGGGTTGAGGGTTTCGGATTCTAGGATTTAGGGTTGAGGGTTTCGGATTTGAGGGGCCTTGGGGCGTTTAGGGTTTCGAGCTTTGAAGGTTTCGGTCGGCTTTACAGTTCGATGTATACAGGGGCTATCAGCTCCTCTACTTTTAGTCTACCAGGGAGTTTCCGAAAATAGGGGTACCCCTTTTGGCCTTTTGGGGGTCCTTATAATAAGGATCCTACTATTTAGGGTACTACATTAGGGTATCCTATTTTCGGAAACTCCCACCAACTCCCTGCCGACATCCGAGATTACTTTGAACATGGCTCCTCTGAGCGTTTACGTTGTCGAAATCAGGACCTCGGTGGCTTCTTCACCAGCATCTCTCCCGTGCAGTTCCAGGAAGTCCGAAGTGTGAGGGCGACAGGGTGCGATGGCCAATTCTCATGAAGCTTGGGAACATCACGCGAGAATTTTATCGCGAACGCCACTGCCTTGACCTTGATTCCCAAACTGAATTTACCGTGGACCTCAATGAAAGCATCAGCAGGCCCTTCGTGTCTTTCGAGGATCGCACTGCAGTCGAGCCGGACGAAGATTTGGGTGGAGGAAATCTCCACAATCATTTTCTAGGTGCCCCAGTAGTACCCTTTTACCCTTTTTCTTTTTGGGTTCCCTTATTAAAACCGAATAGTAGGAAAAAGGGTACCCTTATTATTAAGGGGCTACTGGGGAACCTAGTTTTGCATGCATTATACGTTGCAGGCTGGGGCTTTTGTCAACCCCACGGGTCGCCCATGGGTCGTTTATGGCTTGATGGCAGGGTTCTAGTTACCTAAACCCTAAACTCTAAACCCGAAAGCCTAAAGCCTAAACCCTAAACTAAGCTTCTACAGGTTTTTCGGCTTCAGGGCTCTAGTTTCGACAGCTACGCTATTTTGTGTACGGGAGTTCTAGGGTTCTCCGAGGCTTTCTAGGGTTTACGGCTCAAGGCTAGGAGTTGGGGATAAACGGTTTAGGTTTAGGGTTTAGGGTTTAGGGATATAAAGCCACAAAGCCTGAAACCCGAAACTTGCCATACTTATCAACACAAGACTGACATATATCGTATCCATCTTTATGATATAATATTTGTGCATAATCTTTAAAATGATAAATGTATCCCTTATCTCCAAAAGGATCCAGTTTGTAAACTTGAAAGCCCTCAACAGTAAACCGACAAGCCTGAGACCTTTAACCCTAAATCCCTTTTGCCCTAAACTCTAAAGCCTTAAACCCCTTCAACCTCCACCGCCGCTCGCGCCGAAATGCATGAACATGAAAGAGCATGCCATTCGCTGCTTAGGGGCACCGAGACTCTTGTTCGATTTTCCACGTTTTCGTAAACGAACTTGTGACTTATTAGATCGTTGAAACTGTTTTGCCACGCCGGTTATCATGTGATCGCGAGGTTCATGAAATCCTACTCATACCCTGTGGCCATGCCCTAGGCTCTCAACCTTGAAGCTCTTATCTGCTCGGAGCCCCTGAACCCTTTTGAGCCTATTCTAGTAGACCCTAAACCCCGAAACCCCTAAACCCTAAACCCTACCCTGGTCCACGTCTTCTTGAACCCTTCGCTCGAGGCCTTCACCTTGAAACTTACGCTGACAGCTCCGCAGCCTCATCATCCTCCACTCCCCAACCCGAAGCCTACTTTGATTTTCTAGGTAGGGCTTTGGGACATTTTGTATTTTCCCTTATTGGGCTTAAGAGGATCTTATTTTCTGATATTTTTCAAAGGTTTTAAAAGCCCCACCTAGTTTTCACCCAGTGTTCAATGCAGAGCCCTAAGAGCCCTAATTGTAATTAATTTTGGAGACTGCTGAAATCGGCACCAGGCGAAACCCAATCTCGGACGAACACAAGAAAAACACATGCAGGCGAGCCACTTCTGACCCCCGCAAGACAGGAAATCTTGAGCCGAAATCCCTTAACCCTGAAATCCTAAACTTTGCCCTAAACACCCTAAACAACCGAAGCCCAAACACCGTCAGCACTAAGTCGCTAACCCCCCCCCAAAAAAAAAACAATCTTAAACCCAAAGACCAACCGACCAACCTTCACCACGCGAGGTCACCAGCCTCGGGTATATGGAATTGGTCGAGCAAAGCAGGAGCACATCAAGGCGGGTCCTCAATTACTAGGAACCCCAAAAAGAAGATAAGCATAAGCATTTCAGAAGGACATCCTTTACCTTATTGGGCTTCATTTTTAAACGGGGGGTTTATATGGGATATCACTATCCTTGCTTTTGCTTATGTGCTTTTGTGGGGCCTTCAACCCTTAGAGAAACCCTTAACGGAACTCTTAAAGGAGCCTTAAAGGAACTCTTAAAGGAACTCTTAAAGGAGCCGTAAAGGAACCCTTAAAGGAACCCTTAACCGTAGAGGAGGCCGTTTGGGGCCCTAAGTTAGGATTGAATGTAGAAGCCCGAAAACCAGGACCCCCCCCAAGGGCCCGTTAATGGCCCTTAATAGTTGGGGTTTAGGGTTTAGGGTTTAGGGCTTAATAGTGGGTATTTGGGGCATATTAGAGGGTAGTTGGGGGGTCTAGGTAATTGCCTATGTATCATTCCTCAGGGGCTGCTTAGTTTAAACCGCGATAAAGGGAGGGGCCCGCAACCCAAATCTAATTTTTCAAGGCCCCTACTGCGTTATTGTGTCTAGGGTTTCGTTTGATGGTTTGGGGTCTGGGGTTTAGAGTTCCTTCAGCGATGGTTTTTGATTATCAAGGCTCAGGGTGGGGTGTTTGTTGGGGTTTAGGGTTCAGGGTTTAGGCTTTAGGGTTCAGGGTTCTTTCAGGGTTCCGATCAGGGTTGTATAAGAGTCGATCGAAGGATTTCTGCGTTAACTATTGGGTGTTATGTTGATTGTCGTGTGCGCTCACGCTTCAGGGGTTTAGGGTTTGGGGTTGGGCTGGCGGAGTGCATCCTACTGGCAATGCGTTTGTGAAAAAATTACAGGAGCATCGCCTCAGGCAGTCCTAAGCCTAGGCATTCTGGAGGGTTGGAGCTTGAGTACTTACCCTAAGCCTTAGTCTTTTTAATTCTAGCTGTTCGCAACCGGAAAAGGCCCGCAAAAAGCAAAAACAAAAACATGGAGTTTAATTCCTGAGGTCAGTCGAAAAGTGAAGTGAAAGACCTGAAAGAGCAACCCGAAGCCCATAGTCCCATCAAGCCTTAGCAAGCCCAGTCTGCAGACTTCAAACACCAACAAAACCCTGGGACCAGAACCCCGAACTCTACTCTGTAAAGCTTGAGAACGAGACCTTACACCCTCAACCCTCAACCCCTGAAACCCCCTAAGCCAGGGCGATGTTGACGAAGAGGTGGTACGCCTTTGAGCGATGGTCGGGAGGACATTCGCCGACGTGGGCCTTTGCAAAATCCAGGGGCTGAACAGGTTCTTCGACGGGTTTCGGTATGAGTACTATAGGCTTTGGGGTTCCTCTTTGTTGCGTACTATAGGGTTACTTACAAGTTTCTCATGTATCAAGCTCTGAAGAGTACTAATTATAGGGTTGGGGGTTCCTCTTTGCTTTTTCGGGCTCTTGAAGGTTTTTAGAACTGTGCTCACGGGTCTTGACAGTCTAGTTGCAGGGGTTCCTCTTTGGGCCAAGTGCCCAAGTGCCCCTGCAGTAACAAGACTGAGCAGATACAGACCCAGACACAGACCCAGACCCAGAACCAGACCCAGACCCAGACACAGACATAAACGCACACATACATCTACACAAGTCTTTCATGGCAACTGTTACTGTAACAGGGTTTAGCCAAAGTATATACTCGGTTTCTACTTTAGCTTTTTGAGACCTCCATGGAGAAGTCTCAACCCCCTCAACGGCAAATCCCCTGGATAACTCGCCAAACCGAACCAAATTCCGGACACGATTGGCTACTAGGCTACTGCATCGCTTCCCCTAAACCCTAAACCCTAAACCCTCAACCATAAGCTAACCCCGCCGTGCAGCACGGACCCTGAACCTAAAAGGGAATCCCTGCTTTTACATCTCAGCGTTTCTAGACCCTTACCCTCAACCCTAATATCAACTCTATCTAAACTAAACCCTAAACCCTAAACCCTAAACTAAACCCTAAACCCTAAACTAAACCCTAACCCCTAAGTTCTATCTAAACTAAACCCAAGTCCTGAACCCTGAAGGTCACAGGCTGTAGGGCTTCAGCGATTCGAACCGGTCCTCCAAGTTAACCCCCATACAGACATCGACAAACCCTGGGTTTTGTATGCTTGACTAAGCTAAGTTGCCACTATGCGGAAAATAAGTTGCTTAACCTTACCATATATTCCGCGGTATCTTAAAGTGAACTAGCTTCTGTAGCAACCCCCCCCATGAAGCTCCAACCCCTGAACCCGAGACCCCTAAGACCCCTCAAGAAATTCCAGACCGGCCCTATGTCAATGCACCACCCGGCTGGTCGGTGTCCGGCGGTACGAGTGACTTGGTCCACCACCATCGAAAGGTTAGGGTTCAGGATTCAAACGCTGAAAGCGAACTTCGAGCCATGTTATCTGTGAGTCCTTTTGTTCAAACGCGTACGAATCAAACTGGATTCCGCACCCTACCTAGACCCCCCAACTACATTCTAGTTTACCCCAAATACCCACTATTAAGGGCCATAAGGACTCTAGTGAGGTTTGAAGCTTCGTCTCTCCCCCCCAAACCCTCGGCTGAAAGCCCTGCACCCGATAGCTCAACTTTAGGGTTTAGGGTTTACCAGAGCCCCCCAAATACCCTCTAAAGGGCTCTAATATTTCGAGGTAATTTGGGGCTACAATAAAGGGTAGTTGGGGGGTCTAGGTAGGGTTTAGGGTTTAGGGGGTTTCGGATTTGTCGTTTCTTCGGGTTTAGAACTTGGTTTTGGTCGTTTCGGGTTTAGGACTTGGGGTTTTGGGTTTAGACTTTCGGGTTGAGGGTTTGGCATTTGGTTTAGGGGCTTCTAGGGTTTGGAGGTTCAGGGTGCGGGGTTTGCAGTTTCAACCTTCAGGGCTTAGGTTTCTGGATTTAGGTATAGCTTTTCCTTTAGTAGCTGAGCGGATACACTTTACACCTTTTGGGAACTGAAAGTGTACACCGTTGGGGAGCTCTTTCCCCCAGTAGCTGGGCGGATACACTTTACACTTTTTGGGGATAATATTACCCACTATAAAGCTGAAAGTGTACACGGTTGGGGGCTTATGAACTCAGCAACTAAGTTCCTGTCACTCCACCAGTCCTGCCTTAGTTTGGCATCTAGGTGTTTTGCCTGCTGATTGCCGCGCAGAGTTGAAGCGAAGAGAACAAGGTTGACACCCATGGGCGTTCGAGGGAAATCTAGCCGTACAACCACGTGGTTTGTTCTCTAAATTGAGGTCCCTTAAATATGTTGGGTCCCAAGACTATTAGGCTCCCTTCTAAAAAGGACCCTAAAAGGGACCCTAAGTTAGAGAATTACCCATGTATGTACTGAACTCTTTGCCGTGCGGCCATAAACAACTGCCACCGTGGAAGAGATGCTAGCTGTGCCTGTATCTGAGGCACTGCACATTGAATGCCTCAAGGGGGCCCCATTACCCGAAGGCTCTCATGACACTTCTAGACCTGAAACACCACACAACAGCCCTTAAATGAGGTGAAAATTGACCTGCACCGCTATGAGCCGATCGGCTGGACTCGATTTTCCTTGTGAGATGCCCTAGCAGGATCTTGGGCGGAACGGATTCATGGTTTGGATGTTTAGGAGATACTTTGTGGAGTATGACGTTCGACACCTTCCATACATTGTCTATAAAAATGTACACACATATGATCTTCGATGTATGCAGGTATGTATAAAGACGTTGTTTATTGTTTTTGTGGCAGCCGTAGGAAAAACAGAGGTTATGATCCTTGCAGATGTAGGCGAAGACTTAACAACTAAACCCAAAACCTGCATATATGATCCCCTAAACCCTAAACCGGATGTAGGGTTTAGGGCTTTGGGGGGTGTAGGATGTAGGCGAAGTGGCACGTTAAGGGTTTATGCATATATCATATAGTCTCATAGTGTTTAAGACTGAGGATGTTGAGTGGTCTGTGTCTATGCCTTAATGATTGACCTACTGGAACCCATTACCGTGGAGTCTCAATATAGTTATATAGTCCTAGTTTTGCCAGAGATTGTCGGGATGTCACCAGACAAGCAGCTTCTGGCAAGTTAAGGTACCCTAAACCCTAAACCCCTAAACCCTAAACCCCAGGTAGGGTTCTGAAACCCGGCTTCGGGATTTTTGCTAAGTATGTGCATGCGGTATACGGGCTATGTCTTAGAGTTTAGGTTGCAAGTTAGGGCCTACCCTGGTTTCGGTTGGAGCGTTGGGGGACTACGGATTCGTGCTTACCCCGAATCCTGCACACTAAAATATCAACCTGAAGAGGCATGTAACATACTTTTTTGGGGTTTAGGGTTTAGGGTTATAGGGTTTAGGGTTTTTTGGGCTTTAGGGTTTAGGGTTATAGGGTTTAGGGTTTTTTGGGGGTTTAGGGTTTAGGGTTTTATGATTTAGAATTTGGATTCCAGGTATGCGATTCGGGATTGAAGCTTTAAGCCTGTACAGTCCGCAGGCATGTCTGTTCCACACCTCACACCAAGAAAAGGCTTAAGGCTTTCTGCGGCCGTCATGTCGGGTGGGAGTAAGGGCATGACTAAACCCTAAACCCTAAACCTATACACAGACTCTTCTTCGGTGGAACAGCCATGCGTCCAAGCGAATCGAATCTTGCTGCAGCCTTGCCATCACAACTGGGTGGCCTGAAGAAGTACTATAGAGGCCTAAATGATTACCAATACGATTCTTATGGTTGCTTATTCTACTTGTAGTATAATATAACCCTAAACCCCCAAAGTAGGTCATATAATGGAGCAAAGCCTATCGAGGGCTACTATTCTACATACTGTAGGGGTCTAGGTAGCGCTGTTCAGGGCATTGGTAAGACAATGCACAACTCCAATAACTTCAATGTGCTGGAAGCAGGCTGTAGAAACCCCTAGTAGGTGAGTGAGCACACTTTACATTTTTTGGGATAATGTGATCTCCTATAGAACTGAAAGTATACTCTTTTGGGGGCTTATCAACTCAGCAACTAAGAACCATACAACATCCTGGATGTTTGGAAGGGTTCAGGCCAAGGGCTTTGAAAGGGTTCTACAGCGAACCCCAGAAAGTTGGAACATGGGTTTAGGATGATTCGGTGATGATTCGTGCTGGGATTCCCTTTAGTTTACTTTAAGGGCATGAGGCTAATGATGTTCCAACTTTAAGGTCCAACTTTCTAGCTTCTACTGTAGAAGTCTAGAAGGGCTTCCGTAAGGGTTCCAGAAGGGTTCTGAGGGCTTGTTCGATTTGTGCGGTTTGGGTCGGTGCGTTCAGTTCAAGGCTTATAACTCTACACCCCCTTAAACCCCTGAACCCTGAACCCCTAAACCCCTAACCTTACACCCCTAAACCCCGAAATCCTGAACGCTAAAGGATTTAGGGTTCAGGAGCGCTTGAAGTTAAGTGTGTGAGCCGAGGAGGGTCTGGGGCTATCGTCTTCATGGTCAGTACCCCATGACGACCCGACTGGTAAATGAGATGAGGAAACCACAAGATTCAGGGTTTAGGGTTTAGGGGCTACTAAGGCTTTCCGGCATTTGCTCATGCTTGGCAGGCCGTGCCATCTAACCATCAGTTTCTGTTAGCAAACTGTATTTGTCATCCCCTCTTGGGGGGGGTCCCTCTAAATCATACTTCAAAGAATGGGTTCAGGGTTCAGGGTTTTGGTCTACGTGGACGCGAGGGCAGAGCTTTGCAGCGATCGTAGCTCCTCGTGTGGCCTTTGCCCGTTTCAGGTGTTTTTGTTAGCAAGCCCTGCATAATCACGACTGTAGACACTGATCCGTGAGCCCGAAACCCTAAACACCCTTAAACCTTAAACTCAAAGCCCTTAGAACCTGAACCCTGAACCGCAACCCTAAACCCGAAACGAGACCTTTCGTCGACTCCCCCAGTGCAATGGTTAGAGGAGCACAGCACGACGAACGGAAGTAGCCGTCGAGACGTCGTAGCCTCGTCATACAAGCTGTCCGGCAACCGGAAGCTTGACAAAACAAGCGCAGTGCAGGGTTTAGCTCTCAGGGTCGAGGGTTTAGGGTTGCTAGATTCGCTTTACGGCTTGGAGCTGTTTCTGAACAGCCCCTTTTCAAGACGAGAACCATGTTGCTGACCCTAGATTTAGACTCTTTGAGCCCCGAAGCCACATCACCCGTAATCTAGGTCCCTCAGTTTAGAGTCCTGACTGAATAGCAGGAAAAAGGTTACCTTTATTTTGGGGGGGGGCACTGGGGAACCCAGTCTTTAATACTTTAATCCCAACACCCTTCAACTCGGAGACCTTTGAGCCCTTAAGCCCCAAACCCTCAAGCTACTACCCTAAACCCCTCAACCCAAATCCCCCCCCCAACCTTTTGCCTCGAACCCTAAGCCTCTAAAGACTAAAAGCCTTCTGCCGGCTCAGAAGAACGACCCGAAAAGGCCAGAGCCCTTCGGTCGCAGGGTCATAGGGCTTAGGGTTTCTTGGGGTTTAGGGTTTTTTGGGGTTTAGGGTTTAGGGCTATAGGGTTATAGGGTTATAGGGTTTAGGTTTTTTTTGGGGGTTTAGGGTTTAGGGTTATAGAAACCCAGAATTTGGAGCCTCTTCCTTCTTAAGTATGAAATCTTCAATCGGAGCCCGTTTTTGGTAACAGAGCCCTTTTCATTGGAGACTTGTTTGTTTATAGGAATCTTGAATGCATCATTGGAGACGTGTTTGTAGATTCCCTAAACCCCAATCCCTAAACCCTATACAACCATTTAAGGGGCTCCTAACCCTTGCAACTCATAACTACCCTAAACCGTAGAACACTTAAAGGAACCCTAAACCCTTACAACTTACAACTACCCATGAACCTGCAAGTTACTTATAACTACCCTTGACCCCAATCCCCACAGCCTAGATCCTATAGAGCCCTTCAAGTAACCCTATGTACTTTACAACTACCCCTGAGCCTCCAAGTTTGGTCCTCTAGAGGGTACTAGATGGGTCTATCGTAGGATCCCCTTTAAAAGGGCAATATGGCAATACAGGGTTCTATAATAGGATCCCCCTTAAAGAACCCTAATCCCTAAACCCTAAACCCAGGAACCTCCAAGGAGGAATCTTGAACTTCCGGCCTTCCCGAGCCCCAGGCGCAGGGACTGAACATTTCGCCTGGGAAGGGCCGGCACAAGTCACTTGGCCCAAGGGTTTAGGGTTTAGGGTTTAGGGACTTGGCGTATTTAGGTTAGACTTAGATAGTGAACGTAGAAAGTTTGAAGTTTTTTGGCCTTATATATGAGCGCTATCTTAGAAAGTTTAAACTTTTTGGCCTTATATATTGGCTCTATCTTAGAAAGTTTGAACTTTTGGGGGGCCGGTTGTTGAAGAAGAGAGTAGAGCAGGGGTTTAGGGCTTCGGGCTTAGGGGTCGGAGCTGGGAGTTTCCGAAAATTAGGGGTACCTTATTTGGGGTCCTTATCATAAGGATCCTACTATTTGGGGTACTATATTACTTGAAGGGGCAGGGGACTTAGTAAGTAGGTTATAAGTAGAGTTATAAGTGCCCTAAATGGAGTTACCCTAATTATAACCCTACTTATAACCAACTTACTAAGTCCCCTNCTTAGTAAGTAGGTTATAAGTAGAGTTATAAGTGCCCTAAATGGAGTTACCCTAATTATAACCCTACTTATAACCAACTTACTAAGTCCCCTGCCCCTTCAAGTAGGGCCCCCTATTTTCGAAAACCCCCAGCTGGGGTTCAGGGTTTAGGGTTTAGGCCTAAACGGTTTAGGGCTGGAGCAGGGGCTTAGGGTGTCGGGTTCAGGGTTTAGGGTTTAGGATCTAGGGTTTAAAGTTTAGGGGTCAGAGCAGGGGTAGGGTGTGGGGCTTGTGGCTTGCAGTTTGTAGATTTATGGTGCCGGCTGCAGGGTGTAATATAGGGGCTGGGATTAGGAAAGGGCTTGGGGTAGGCATTAAGCGTTCTTAGTGCCATTCGTTGGTTTTGTCGTGTCCCTTTGGTTCTTTTCTTATGAACTTGCGGTCCAAGGTTTGCGGCTTTAGGGCAAGGTTCGAGGGTTTAGGAAAATTTAGTCTTCTCGAAGACTGTGGTCTGTGGTAGTCCCTAGTCTGCAATATGCCTGAAAGCCCTCTTCTTATTCATGAGGTCCTTATATGACAGGGCGCTAGGATGTCATGTTTGGGCCAGGATTCCTACTATGCCAGAAGCCAGTTGGAACATCATGATCCTCATGCCCTGAACTATTAACATAGAATTAAAGTGACATCCAGCACTAATCAAATCATCCTTAACCCACGTTCCCACTTTACGGCTTCTACTTCTACTCCATGAACCTCAGTGAGGGATGGGTTCATGAACCACGGGGTGCGCATGAACCCTACTTGAAGGGGCAGGGGACTTAGTAAGTAGGTTATAAGTAGAGTTATAAGTGCCCTAAATGGAGTTACCCTGAATTATCACCCTACTTATCACCAACTTACTAAGTCCCCTGCCCCTTCAAGTAGACCCTAAACCCTAAACCCGATAGATCCGTTTAAGGAACCCATAGATCCCTTTAAGGAACCCTATAGATCCCTTTAAGGAGCCCTTGAAAGTTTCAAGCTCACGATGGCATGACTTCAGGGCACCCCTGTTGAAGCCTGAGGGGATTCCTCGACGTTTTCAGGTTCACGGATGAGAGGTTCAGTACTATAGGGGCCTAAATAGTTACCTATACTATTTTGGGGGGCTCCTTCTTATAATTACAGTATAATGGGCCCCCAAAAAACCTTGTTGTAATTATTAAAGCCCCTATATCAGCTCAGTTTTAACTTGCATTACACCAACCCCGTTGGTCGCACACGTTTGTAACAAACCATAAGACCCCTGCTAGCTGCTGCTAGCTAACGGTGACGTAGATTCCTGAATTGAGAACTTTTCAGTGCTTCCTTGAAATGACGACCTCGAGCCTGGCCTAACACAGTGAGGCTGACGATCCTTCGAGAGCGGGGGTACTTCTTACCGGCCAGGTACTCAGACGTCTATACAGGGTGTGATACTACAAGCGTCCCCTTTTCAGGGGTTTTGTACTTTGGGGCTCCCTTTAGGGATTCTATACCATATTATCGAGTTCCCGGTTCGATTGCTCGGTGGTTCTAGAAGCGTTCCTTCATGGGTTTAAGGATAAGGTCTGGGGGTACAGCTTCTCCGGCAGTGCCCTTGCTCTTATATATCTGTTCGACGCGCAGAAACTGAATACTTGGAAGAAGAATACTCTCGTGATTAAGCAGATACTTGGCAACCTGGCAGAAGCTGTGGTCAGACCCAGGACATGCCGAAAAATGTTTAGGTTTGGGCGTGCGCAATTTCGGCTGTAACCCTCTACCAAATTGGCCCACGCCGTGACTGAAGTCTTCACTTGTCGGACCTCCGTGCCGAAAACGCTGGTTCAAGCTTACTTACAGGATCATGGGACCTGGCAGGTAAGGCTACAAACCAGGTAATCGTACTGCTAACCAAGCAAACCCTGAACCCCAAACCCTAAGTCCAGGGTGTTTGTTTCTTTCAGGGACGACCCGATTGAGCTAGGGGAAATGACCAGCCGTAGCTTGACCGGCAGGGGATTTTCGAGTGGAGTGCCAAGCGCAAATGAAAGTGCAACCTGGAACGACGAAGTCGCCGCAACCCTAAACCGAAACCCCTAAACTCCCTAAACCATAAACCGTCACCCAGACGTAGACGTAGACTAATGCTTGATCACATCGCTCGCGGCACTCGACACGAACGGTTGCAGGAATTCCAGCAATTATAATGCCCAGCTGGATCCCAAACCCTAAACCCCTAAACCCTAAACCTTAAAGTCCGATCTCAGGTGGATCCCCTCAACTCCTGGCTGGATCGCGTCAGCAACGATCCGCAACCCGCCCGGCGCTCGGAACGGTGGTGAAGGGGCTCACACTCTCCCTCTTCATCGCTGAGTAGCTTAATTAGGCTTAGGGTTTTTGGATTTAGGGGTTTCAGGGGTTCAGGGTTTAGGATTTTCGGGTTTCGTGGTTTCGGGTTGAGGGTTTAGGGTTTAAGGAGGGGACCATATGCGCCTGTTTGAGTCGTTTGAGGGTAAATATAAAGCCTCGAAAGGGCATGGGGTTTAGGGTTCAGTGTTTAGGGTTTAGTTTTTAGGGTTTAGGTCTTACCTGTAGTCTCCATTGTAGTTCCTTTTTGGGGTTACCTTATAGGACCCTCATTATATATTTGGTTAAACCAAAAAAAGGAACTACAATGGAGACTATAGGTAGGGTTTAGGGTTCGATTCATTAGTTCTGAGTCGTGCCCTGATATGGATAGCGTGATTGACTAGATGTGCCTTCCAGGCCCAGGGAATCGCAGTACTCTTCCGCCTGAAACGTGAAATTGCCATGGTCTTTTTTTAGTTCACAAGGCCATGTCGAAGAGCTCATATGCTTCAATCTTGTATTGCTGCTCTGTGAGTATTCCCTCGGCCTGCTTAAGCCTCAGCGGACTTCGAGCATGTTGACATTGTTTTATCGCAGGGTTCCCTACGTCCGGGTATGCCGCCGAAGCATGAGCACTCAACATCTATTCCGGAGTTTAGGGACACTCGCATGTCCTTCTATGACGTCCTGGGACTTCAACAAAATGCCTCGCTGGAAGAAATCCGCCTGGCCTTCAAGCAGAGGGCACTTGAGGTCCATCCAGATAAAGGTGGCACCACGGAGGCTTTCCATCGTGTGTATCAGGCCTTTGAGACGCTTGTGGCGAGGCAGCGGAGGGAACACCATGATGCATGGCTGGCTTCTTTGAAGGAACCAGCAAGCCGAAACAGGGAGCCTTCCTTCGCGGAGAAGAGGCAGAAGGGCCAAGCGCGGAAGCAGAAGAAGGACACTGCTAAGACTCGGGCAAACACGCCGCAAATGCCTAAACCTCGCCCTTCAAGCCGGTCTCGGCTTTCGAAGATTCACCGTCTTCTTGGCCGCCTGTCTCGTGAGACCCGCCGGCAGGTGATCTGTCAGCACTTCAGCCAGAAACAGCGGCTTCTCTTGGAAAAGTGGATGTCTTTGATGCCTGGGCCCGCCAGAGATGAGACCATAGACCGTGATAGTCCTGTGGACCCCTGTGCAGCTTTGCCTCAAGAAGCGATCTTGAACAGCGAGTCAAGACCCAGCGAAGAGCGATCAGTGGTGCGCCTTGCCTTAGCTGACCTCCCGGCTAGAAGCCACATGAAGCCGAAAGCCCGGGGCAGAAGCAAGGTGCGGGGCTTGTGTGCGAGGAAATATCCGAGTGGTGTGACTGGGTACATGGCTTGTATAGGAATTGACGGCGTTGTTGTGAGTTCCCGCAAGTGTGACTTGCCGACTGCATTGGACTACCTGGTTATTCTGACCACGATGAAGGAGCGCGTCCAGCTTGGAGATAACCTTGTGTCCCGCATGGAGCAGGCGCTTTACCCGGCTGCCGAGGAGCAAGGGAAAGAATTGCAGGAGCTGCAGCTAGGCTTCAGCCTCCACATGCGCCATGCTTATTGGATCGGCCGGCATACCTTGTGCACGCCTCGGTGCCACTCTTTCAAGGTGCTGGCTGACCATCGACAGCTCCTAGCCCCCTTCTTCCAGCGCAAGAGCGACTGGGTGCACTTTGACCCCCAGGCTCTGCGGGAGCAGTGGCTACAGTTCCAGACGCTGTACCTGGACATCTGCAGTTCACTTGGCATGCAGCTCCCGAAGGTGCGGCAGCGGCTGCAGCGAATGTACAGGCTCAACTCGGACTAATAAGGTAGGGACGTTTGTACTTTTAATAGGGTTTTGTTGCCCATCGTAATATGAATATAACAAGGAACCCCCCAAATAGTACAGGCTCAACTCGGACTACCGCGAAGCCTTGCGCCGGCATTTGGAACGGAAAGCTATGGCCAGGGAGGATCCGCGCCGTTGGAGGCAGAAGCAGCCCAAGATCACTTCCCGACAGAGACGGGCCCGCACCATAGAGGAGCGGCGCGTGAAGTTGCTGTCGCGGCTGCTGAGGGAGTGGCAGTGCGTCATTGACAAGGACGACGCTCGTTGCAGGCTTCGATCGCAACAGCATCGGCGGAAGCGCAAGAACACCGAAGACAGCCGGGGAGGCAAGAAACTGCGGGCTTCGGATCTCTAGGCTGGGGTGGGGGGGCAAGCACATGAAGTATGTTTGCTTGGAACACAAGCAGGCGAACCTGTCTCTAAAAGCAGATGCGTCCAGAATGTGCAACTCGTGCACTAGTTCGCAAGCACTGGCTCAGTCGATTTCTCAGGTCACGGTTTCCAGATCCAGGGGCTCGGCTTCAAAACCATGTTTATTTGACCCAACACAGTTCCGAAGAAGCAGTGCTCATTGGGGACATTTACCCGAGTAGTAGCACTTTGGGGATGTTAAGTGTTTAGCAGCCGTTCCAAGCTTGTTTGACGGAGCAAGAAGCACAAACAACGAGCCGAATTAGGGCCACGATTTCGAACAATCCTCAATCTGCATGACAAGCCCTACACCCCACTGTGACCTTGTTCATGCCACATGAAGGGCACTGTCATGCCAGTACGGCAAGCATAACTTCTGCTGTCAGTTTGAAGCTATCATATTGCCTCTGTTATACTTTCGGATGCTTCCGAATCTCGTTCTCGCTGTTCGTGCACCTCCGATGACTTTATCATGGTGGTTGGACGATAATTTCGAAGTCTTGTTGAAGGCGCCTTTCGCCTTTGATTATTTGGCTAAGGCCGTCATCCTTTGTAGAATGGTGGGGATCCGTACAGAATTGGCCTACTCCTACTTTGGCATGATTGGTTTCCGATTCTAGGATTTAGGGAAATTTAGGGTTTAGGGTTTAGGGTGCAGAAGATAGCCGTAAGGTGGTTCCAGCATCTCACTGCCATACTGCAGCCAGTTCAGTTACCCCCTTTTTTTCCTCCTGTGCACCGCAAGACTGTCGGGTTTGAAGGATCTTGGGCTTGCCGTTGAAATATATACGCCTTGAATGTTCGACTAGGGTTTGGGAGTAGTTTGTATGTTGGAATGCCGTATTTCGCCTTGCATGGCCGGTGGAATCCTGGAAAGCAAAGCTACTCATCCTATGCGTGGAATCTGGCTTTTGATGGCTCGCTGCGAGTTAGACTCTGTCCAAAGCTTTGCAGAACCCGAAGCCCTCAACTCATCCTACCAGCCCTAGGCCCGACACCTTAATACCACGGCTTTCTGTTTTACTAGCCCTAGAACCGCGATCTTAAGATCATCGGTTGACGGCCCAGCCAGCAGAAAAGTTAGCGCAGACATTTCGCCATACGTATTCCCCTTCGAAGGTGGAAAGGATCTTCGACCCACTAGAGCCAATAAAGTTGGGGATTCATCGTGCCCTGTTGAGTCTAATATAGGGGCCGAAAAAATAAACAATACCATTTTGGGGGTTCCTTATTATATTCATAGTATAATGGGCCCCAAAACCCTAGTCTAATTATTAAGGCCCCTATATTAGGTTTCGTACCCAAGTGTCCAGCAACCATGGCCCCTGCGCTGGTGGTACTACAGCTTGACACACGTTTCCCGCGCGTTCCTGGGGATATCGCCTGCCCAGAGACATATTTGCTGCCCATGCACACAGAGATCATTCCCAAAGCTCAAGTGGCCAAGGTTGCGACAGGGTCCAGCTTCAGAAGCTTTGCCCGATTTCCCAGTAGTAGAGAGAAGAGTCTCTTTGTCAGAGATTTGCGTTCACTTTAGGCCTTCGAGCCGCATCCCAGGTGAACGCTGATCCAGAAGCGCTTGATATCTCAGGATTCGTATCTGCTCTTACAGCTGCCGAGGCAAAGGTCATCAGCACGTCATGTGGCTTCCTTGCTTATTTTCAGCAGGTGTTGGCTGCAAAGACAGAGAAGACCTTCATCAGCTCCTCGTTGGTCGCTTTGCCTGGTTTACGTTCGCGTTTTCGTGACGACGAGATCATGATACTCACTTTCGATGCCCACATACTTGGGTCGCCTGCTTACAGTACGGCCCTCGATGGGTTTGCAGGTCCGGTAGTCGGGTTGGACAAGTCCATGCACCTTTACGAGGTGATCTCTCAAGATTTGGCCCACCTCGACTTCGAACGTGCAGAAGTTGAAATGGAGCGATTGGTAGCTACTGCTTTAGCCCGCTTTCCTGGTACTAAAGCGGTTGTGCTCGAATGTACCAACCTTCCGCCGTACAAACATGTGATCAGACGGCACTTTGCAGGTGAGATACATGACTGCCTTACCACCCTAGAGGGTGTACACTCTGGACTGGTGAAGGAACGGTTTCTCGCCTGATTGGCTGCCAACCTCCCAACAAGCTTCCATTAGGATCGATGCGGGCTTAGCTTCCTGCTAGCTCTGCACTGCGGTCGTGCCGGCATCCGCTGTTTTGCTATTGCTTTTGTTGGACAGATGCACCGGGATGCAAGTCCGGAGAACCGCAAGTGAAATAAATGCTCTGCCAATGCATCGACTACACTGTAGACCCCCCGTGCCCGGACCCGAACCCGACATGAAGGGTTAGTACACAAAAGCGTCGATACTACATTGTAACCCCAAGCCCTGTCTCAAACTCTAAGCCCTAGACCCTAAGCCCCTGCTCGTACCCCAACCCCGGATAACCAACCTCTTTTCGGACTTGTATAAGGAAATCATGTAAGGAATCCCCAAATGGTAGGCTTTATCGGACACAGGTTCCGCATCACTCTAAGCCTTTCATGGAAACCGCTTCTGCGTTATCTTGTCAACTCCAAACACCTGTCACTTTACCCTGTGTCCCAAACCCCATGCTGCCCAAGAGGGTCCATATATACTACCATTATGGAATCAGGCCCCCAAAACCGTACTAAGGATTGTCTCTCGGGACCTAATTCCCGAATAGTAGTATATATAGACTCTCTGGGTAAACCCTACAAAGCTAGACCCGTAAACCCAGAAGCCCCAAGGTCGAAAGCCGTGAAGCCTAACCCTAAACCCTAAACCCCTAAACCCCTAAACCCCTGAACCCTAAACCCCTAAACCCTAAACCCTAAACGCCAAGTGCGAAGTTGTGAGCCTTTCACCCTGGTCTGTACCCATAGGCCCCACAATAGTTCCTTTTTGCGATTACCTTATAGGATTCTACATATGAACCCCAAAAAGGAACTACTACGGGGCCTATGGTAGGCCGAATTCCTGCACCGCTCCTGGCTCAAATCACTGCCGAAAGTATGAAATAGCGATGGCCTTTGCCGGGCCTCTGACGCCAAAGCTTCGCGAATGAGACTGCGACCTAGCGGCATGTGGGAGAAAGTCCCAATAAACCCGAAACCCAAAATCTTAAACTGCAAACTAAACCCTAAAATACCAACCCCTGAACCCTGAACCCTCAACCTTTAAGCAAGGAAAACTAAACCTGAAACCTTAACGGAGCCCTCAAACATAAGCCCCTAAGGTCTCTGTTCCGGGCGATTTGAGTGCATGGGCTGTGTCGGGTTCGCGCTGTAGGGCGTTTCAGACCTCGGAGCTTTGCACGCAAGGTTAGGGTTCAGGGTTTAGGGTTTAGGTCTTCGGCTTTGCGTAGCGTTGAGGGTTTGGGGTTTAGGGTTTAGGATTTAGTGCTTTGGGGTTGAGTGTTTAGAATTTTCGTCTTTCGGCAGGAGTCATCAATCCCTAAACCCTATAAACCTTATAAACCCTATAAGCCCTAACAGCCCTAAACCCTAAACCCTAAACCCTAGCCAGTGTGCCGGCCGATCGCAGTTTGGATTTCGAGGTTTCAGCCGCTTTCTGCGCGCTTAGGGCTTCGGCTCAGGGGTTCAAACCCAGACTTCTGGGAGGATCCAAAAAGTAGATCCCTTAAGGGGGTTTAGGGGTTAGGGTTTTAGGGTTTTAGGGCTTTAGGATTTAGGGGTAGATCCCTTACTGGGGGTTCCTATATAGGGGATCTACTTTCTAGATTTTGCCGGGGGTCTGGGAAAGGGTTGCTTTGGAGGTTCTATGGGATGTGGTTGGCGCCGTCAGAGTGAAGGACTTAGTATCAGATTTCGCATTTGATACTCTCGCATGAAAGCCTAAGCAACATCGTCAAAAAGCACCCTCAAACCCAAAACCTCTAAAGCCCAGGAGTCATGAAATAAGAAGCAACAAACACACTTTTTTGGCTGAAGTCCGAATCCCTGCACCCTGAAACCCTCAAGCCCTAACCTTAAAGTCCTAAGCTTCGATACCTAAACCCCAAAGCGCCCAAAGCCTAATCCGCCGATACCTCCGTGCTCGATAAGGCCGGACAAAGTCGTGCTCAACGCGCCTGGGCGGATGTCTAAATCGACCTTGTCGGGGCTCTCTTTCAGAGTTGGTCTTTTCAATTTGAGTAATATAGAGGCCTAAATAATTACCAATACTATTTTGTTTTGGGGGGTTCCTTATCATAACTATGGCATAATTATGGTCTGATATACCCCCAAACCCCTATTCTAATTATTGTAAGGCTGGGTATAGCGAACCCCAGAAAGTTGGAACGTAGATTAAGAATGGCTAGTGATGGGATTCCCTGTACTTTACCTTAAGAGCATGAGGATAGTGATGTTCCAACTTTCTGGCTTCTGCTTTAGGCTTCTTTAACTATAAGGGTACTATATGGGATATTTATGGGGAACTACACGGTTCCAGGGCTTCTTTGGATAAGACTTAATGGGGGGGTGGGGGGGGTGCGTACGAATTCGATCGAATACCAAGGTTCATTCCTCAAAAATTTGGGCCTTCAACTTGCCTTCAACCCCATGACGTCCAGTTACCTATACCTATAGTCTCCTTAGGATGTTTTGATTCTTGTTCATGTAATATCCAGGAGAATATTAACAGATGTTATGTTTAGTATGGTTTAGCTACATTGGGGGTTCCTTATTAGAGTTATAGTATAATGGGCCCCAAAACCCTAGTCTAATTTTTAAGGCCAAGAGTATGCTTTTGAGTATGGCTTAGCTACAACGGGTCGCTGCACAGCCAAGAGGGTTTCCAGGGCTTAAGGTCTACGGTCTTTCACCTCTGCAGCCTTCATCACCGACCTGCAGCCCTACCCCTAAACCCAAAACCCCCAATGGCCCTAAACTCCTAAACCTCTAAACCCCTAAACCACTAAACCCCTAAGGCCCTAAACTCCTAAACCTTTAAACCCCTAACCCACTGAGGCCCTAAACCCCGAAACCCTAAACCCCACCTTTCCCTTACACTCCAAGCAGGTCCCAAGCGTAAGATCCTAAACCCCTGGCGGGGTTGTGGCCTTTGCCTGCATGAAACTCTCGAGGACTCCTTAGGGCAACGAAAGGATTAGGGTTTAGGGTTTAGGTCAAAGGGGAAGCATGCCCCATATTGTGAGGTCACTTCCTTTGGTACCGCAAATTACCGAATCAACTGAGCATGCATGTATGTATGTACGTAGGTAGGTAGGTATGTATGTATACAAACATTGACCCGCTGCGAAGGTAGCTGAGCTCCTGGGATAATTGAGGAGGGGTTGCAGTTTGTGGTTTGCTGGGTTGTTGTTCAGGAAGGAAACCATATTGTCTAATACGGAGCCCTGCCCAGAGGCTCATACCCTGCCCTTTGTTTAAGCTACTTACTTTTCCTATGTAGGAGATCCTAGCAGTCACATCAGGTACCCTAAAAGAAGCGGTAGAGTATGACCGCAGGTATTCTGCTAACTTAAAGTAAGCTCCTTAACAAGAACCCAGTTTGACGATAAGGTTCCAGTGCATTTGTTTTATAAGCTTGAGAATGAAAGCCATGGGTTCTCCTGTCAATGTCTCATCAGCCTCCTAAGCCAAAAGAACCCACGGGTCCGAACCCCAAGCCAAACTCCTCAGTAAAACCCTAGACCCTAAACCCCTAGACCCTAAGCCCTAAGCCCTAAGCCCTAAGAGCTTACGCCCTAATGTCCTGAACCCTGGTAGGTCTATACGGCCAATGGGGACCAGCCGCCTGGCTTCCAGTTTAATGCATCCTGAAAAATCTCTAACGGTTTATGATGCACAATACCCTAAGGGTCCATGTACCCAAACAGTATGTACTACTTTGGGCTCAATGTACCTAGATAGGGGGTACTTTTTTCATGGTTCGATTGGATCTTTGCACAGCTGCAGGGGATTGGTGAAGGCCTGAGGATTACGCATTTCTTGCAGGGCCGGGGTTGGGAGGAGGTTGGGGATGTGCTCGTAGAGTTAGGTTACAGCGTTTGGGAGGCACGGCCAAGCCAAAAACGATCTTACAGAATACAGTGGCGAGTTCTGCAGGACCCTTGCCCAAAAGCACAAACCACTTAGAACTCCTTCAAAGTAGGACCTACTCCATGGGAACACCTACAGTGATCTAAACATCGGAGAAGCCTCATACAGACCAAGACACCCCATGAGGGCTTAGGCTCCTAGGTTTAGGGTCTAGGGTTTGGCTAGACAGACAAAGACACCCTATACACAAGAAGCGTCGAGCCGTCTGAGACACGCCTCCCCCGAACCGCCTACTGTGGGGTCCTTAATAACTACCAATACTATATTGACGGGTCCTGATTATAGTTATAGAATAATATACCCCCAAACCCTGTTCGAAGTATCAAGGCACCTATATTATGCCAAAGCCCGGGAGACCCTAGCGGCTAAGCCTTGTGAATGTAACACACTAAACCTTGAGACCCAAACCACGCCAAACAAAGGAACTACAACAATTAGAGACTGTATACAGGTAGGACTTCAGAGTATGGCCGGATTCCAGCCTGGGTTTCGGGCATTAGGCTTTCTGTTTCGGCCTTAGGGTATGATTAGGGTTTCGGGTCCCTTTAGGGTTTTGTTGTTTGTGTCGGCTTGGTTGTGTGCGTTTTGTTCTGCAGGGGGAGGGGGAGGGGATTGCGGGCTTACGGCCTCAGGATTTCGCAGTTTCAGAATGTAGACCCCGGACAGTTGAATAGTCATCATGAAGACCCCTTCAAGCAGACTTCTAAACTCCCAGACGTAAAGAAGCACCCCAGATACCCTTCTAAAACTCAAACCCTAAACACAAGCTGAGGCTATGCCATATCTTGGCCGACCTCGCATGGACAGCAGACATGCTGAAGGCCTTGGATCATGAGCCATGGGTCCCACCATGGGTAGCTGTTTACATTAGGGTCTGCTTTTAGGGTCCTTTTGAGAAGGGTGCCGTATTATTTTGGCTACCTAAAAAGGGCCTTAATTTAGAGAACTACCCAAGTAGAGCCTGGAAGCTTGCACAGTGGGGCTTAAGCACTTTTTAAGGTTTAAAGGTTATGGCTTGATACGGTTGATGGACAAAATCCTGCATGACCCTAAGGACCCTAAACTATGGGAACTATGGTATATTCCTTATTATGGGTCATGCAGGATTTTGTCCATCAGCCGTAGGTCTTGGGCTTTAGCTTAACGGGCCTGAGCATTTGAGTCTTCAGCACCTTGAGAGCGGCCCTCAAGCGATGGGAGGGCTTCTCAAGATTGGGGGCTGCGTTTCGGGCGTATTTACATAAAGTCAGAAAGGATCTTAGCATGTCGGGCTCTAGATTAGGATCGTTCATTCTCTGGAGCTCTTAAGTATACTTGTGCAGGCACCTGGCACCATAAATCGCAAAATGCTGCAGACACATCCAAGCAGACAGAGCAACTATGCGGACTGCCGGGCGTAGGTTCCTTCACAAAGCAGCACCATGTGTATAAATCATGGAGGCTTACTGTGGGAGCTCTTCAGTTTGCAATGACCTCCGGCTACCGCTACGAGCTCCAGCTCGAACTCAGTGATGTGGAGTCTGAGGGCCACGAAATCTTGAGAATTCAAAGCGCTGACCCCGCCGTGCACACGGGACACCCACCCAACACCACAAACCGCTACCATACCCTAACTCCCAAACCTGAAACACCAGAACACTAAACCTTAAACCCAAACTTGCCAACCCCTAACCCCAAACCCCAGAACTCTTGTAACCCTAAATCCAAACCTTCGAACCCTATAAGCCCCAAGCCCATGCAAGAGGAAGCTGTCGCATCCCATGCTGGCGAAGGGCCTCTTGGCCGGGCTTTTGAGGGCTACAGCGTGTTTCCAGAAGGTTTACGATGTAGAAGACTAACTAGGTATCGATTTGGGAAGTCTTTTAGCAGTGCCGCTATTACTTAACATTGAGCCCGAATTATGAACAATTTTGGGGACTGTACAAATCGACACCCAGTTACCTATTGCCAGCATTATTCCGCAGGCTTCCTTACTACGGCTTTGTCGCAGTACAGGCCCCGAGCCATACAGGGCCCGAGGAATAACGGCGCAGGTTTAGGGTTGGTGTTTTCTTGTCTCCTGCGCCCTGTCAAGCCTTTTGGGTAAGGGTATTGTTTACTTATGAGGTCCTCATTTGTTTCCTTTAAGCAGCAGGTTTTTGGGACTACAGGTAAGGCTTCGGCTTTAGGGATACCCAAGCCCAAAACCGAACCCCATGCCAAAAAAGCCCAGAGGGTAACTATGTATACTTATAACCCATATTAGGGGACTTATAACCCCACCTATAACTACCCATGAACCTCCAAGCAGGGTCCAAGAGCACCCAAGGAAGTGCCTGTGCGACCTTCTGGTCGGGGGTCGCTACTTTGACGACGCCGGAGCAACGCTTGCCACGCTGGGCCACTGGGATTCGGCTTGGGGCTGACATACGGTTTAGGGCTTAGGATGGCTTAGGGGTTTAGGGTAGGGGGTTCATTAAGGTTACAGGCTAAGGTTCAGAGTCTGAAGACGTTGCAATGATTTGCATTCCCTTGCAGCCCCTATATCTTGCTACTGATGCAGCATACACCAAAACCTCGTGAAACTATTCTGGCCCTACATGAAACCCGAAACTCTAAGGCTTGTGGACTTGGGAACTGTTAAGCATGACGACTGTCTTGTTTCTGCTAGTGGGGTTTAGGCTTTAGGGTTTAGCGTTTGGGGCTTTTGAACTTAAGGCTCTGGGGCGCTAAGGCTTTGGCCGCTTGGAGGTGGGGTGGTAGCGGTGCTCAGACGGGCCTTCACTTACGGGCATACCTGCCAGTAACTTCCCCTACTATACTTGCAGATAAGACAGAACTCAAGCCTAATTACAGCCTAAACCCTGGACGCTAAACCCTAGACCCTGTGCTAGACCTTGAACCTTAGACCTGGATCTAAGCCCTACCTGTAGCCGAAAAGACCGACATTTTTAGGGTTCCTTACTATGGTTTCTATATATAGTTCCTTAAAAAGGTAGCTACAGGTAGACCAATAATAAACTGAAAACCGTCGTAAACCCTATATCTAAAGTCCGAGGTTTGGAGCCGAACACGGGCATGACGCCCGTGGAGGCAGTCGTACAGAAGCGGCTTGGTCGAAGCTTAAATATAATGATAGGGTTTTTGGGGTATAGTATGGTGTAATTACATCAATAATTAAGGAACCCTAAGAAAGAGTAGTGGTAATTATGTGGTTCCCTACATTATGGGGCTTTAGGGCTTGGAATTTGGGGTGTTAGGGTTTCGGGGTTTAGGGTTTAGTGTTTCAGGTCCCAGGGCTTTGAGCTTGAGGAGATGGTAGAGGTTTAAGGGTTCAGGGCTCGAGGGTTTTAGGGTTCAGGGTGCATAGGGTTTGGGTTTAGGGTCTGGGGTCTTGGGTACAGGGTTTGGGGTGGAGAGCAAGCCCCATTTCGGCTTCTGGGCCCTTTAGGGTTTGCTCAATGACGGTCTGACAATTTATCACCACCTTGAACTGAAGCCATAATTACACTCAAACCTTAAAACTCTTCTACACCCGAAGTGAACACAGCCCAATCGACCCTGAACCCCTGGGTGCGTAGATCCACATCCCCGCCCTGAGCTAAGTACTGTTTAGGGTTTGGGGCTCGAGGCATGAGGGTTTAGATTCAGATGCTTTGGGGCTTAGGGTTGAAATGAACCCTCCAGGACAGCCCAGCGAGGAATCTTGCCGGTGTGGGTTCGTAACCCCGTGCGCCAAACTCTTCAACAGAAAGACTTATTTAGTGCTTCGAGTTTAGACCCTCGTGTCAGATCACCATTGACTCCTACACAGACGTCCTTGCCCCTAAACCCAAACGCGCAGTGTGTCCCGAGCAGCTTTTGGGTAGAGGGTCTCATTCGGAAGTCGGGCAGCGTGGGACTAGTGACTAGCCTAGATTGCTGGGTTGCGGTCGTAAAAATCGCAACAGGAAGTTGACAGATTGAGTGTGATATATATATATATGAGTTATATAAGCGGCAGAAGATTCTAGATTCTAAAGAGCAAGATGCCGGATATGAGACCTTGAAGAAGGGACCCATCAAGCCCGATATGCATAGCCTGGCCGCTCAACCTTAGTTACCAGCAGCCCACTCAATGACAGACCCGCCTACACCGATAGATTGTTTGGAAACCCGAAACCCATAACCCCAAACCACAGTGGATAAGCTGTGTAATGTAGGAACCTGATTAAGAAACCCTGGCCCTATCACCCCCAAAATAGTGAGACTCGTATAAGGAACCTTAATAAAGGCCCAAGGTTTCTTAATCAGGTTCCTACATTATTCCCTTATAGTAACCCTCATAGACCCCTTTAAAGGAACCGTAATAAAGGCGCAAGGTTTCTTAATCAGGTTCCTACATTAAACAGCCGATCTGTTCAACTTCAAAACCGACTTGAATCGCATCCCCAAACCTCAAAATCTCAAGCCTTTTTTGAACTTCTCTCCTGCCCTCATAGCCTGCAGCACCACCATCGCCCCCCAAAGAAGCCATATATCAAAACAACAAGAGAACTCTAACATCGTGGCGGATCCAGGCTAGTTGAGCCTGGCACTTACGAATGTGCTCCGCGGATGCATGATGCGGTCAAAACGGATCTACCTAGCCTCTACAGTCTTTTTTGGGTTGCTTGTGACGATTTCGCTTCACATGTGTTTGTAACCAACATATCTTGAAAAAAAGACAGGCTTTGGGGCATTGTCCTCAGGGTTCTGGAGTTTATATAGTAATCTGGGCTTCGGGGTTTGGATTCTGCAGGTGTGGGGCTTCGTGCTGAGGCCATAGCTTCGCAATCCAGAAACCACAGGCCCCAAGCCCCAAACCCCCAGCCCCAAAACCCTAATGTAGGAACCTGATTAAGAAACCCTGGTCCTATAACCCCCAAAATAGTAGGATTCATATAAGGAACCCTAATACAGGCCCAAGGTTTCTTAATGTAGGAACCTGATTAAGAAACCTTGGGCCTTTATTAGGGTTCCTGATATGAATTTTGGGGTTATAGGCCCAGGCTTTCTTAATCAGGTTCCTACATTAAACCCGAAGTCCCGCAGCCTGAACCCCGAGACCGAGACCCTTGCAGCAGAGCCCCCAAAGTTAGAACATCACTATCATCTTGGGGGTTTGGGGTTTAGGGTTTAATATAATAGGCTTTAGGGGTTTAGGGTTTGTAGGGGTTTAGGGTTTAGGGTTATGGGTTTAGGAATCGGCGTGTAGGGTTTAGGGTATAGGATTTGTAGGGGTTCCGGTAGAGTGTGAAGTATAGAGATTCAAGCACCCATCCTCCCCGATGCACGTTCCAACTTTCCGGTGTTTGCAGCAGAGCAAGATGCTCCCAAAAGGTTGTTTGTTGTATACGCACCCTGTACTGCAACAGGGACTGTGACTGGGGATCGTGTCTTGAATCGCTACATTATGTCAGTGTTGTTTTGCTTCTTCCTTTCGTCAAGTTTCGGCAGCAGTGTAGGTTGGCTGGCTGCGCGACACTGGCTCAGGGACTACATTGGTGGACCCTGTGGGGAGAATTTTGAAAGAGCCATGCCATGCCTGGCTTACCTTTGACCTGAGTTATTGTTAATCTGTTTAAGTTAAGTTACCATAATAGGGAAACCACATTATTGATTATAGATTATACTTAAAGTATATTCCTTAACCAGAACCCAGTTGACGAGTTTGAAGTTTTGCTGGGCTGCGCCGTTTGGCGTCCGAAGACGGCAACTTCTGCGGCTCCGCCCAGCACAGGCAAGTGCCAGAAGTGCGCCACACCCCATCCAAAGCACTAATGTAGGGCCTGAATAACTAGAATATGGCTTGGGGGGCATATTATACTATAACTATAATAAGGAACCCCCAAAGCCGCACCCTAATTGCTAAGGCCGCTACATTAGTCACTAGTCAAGAGTATGGCCTACGAGAAAGGCAGCTCATGTGAGCTGTAAAGGCCCTGCAGAAGCAGCGACATCAATGCGCTCGTCAGGACCTCGGTTTAGAGGCGCGTCATTCGTCGGGGACGGTGCGATACCTTTCAATGCCAGTCAGGCAGGATCTAAGCAGTGGGATTTTAAAAACCAAAACCCACTTTTAAAGAATGCCCCATACCCACATCATGCTTGAACGCTTGGGATTGCAAAGCAGCGACATCGAGCATGAATTCTGGAGCCTCGAAGTAGGCAGCGTCGAGCCTGAACCCTATAAGCGCTAAGGGGGTGTAGTAGGGTGGTTATGTGACTTACTCATGACCGGCTCGGGCTACTTAGACTTTGGGCGTTTGCAGGCACGTTACCCCGAACTTGCACTTATTTTACGTCAAGCTAAACCCCATACCTCTAAAGCAAAAATCATGGTCTGGGTAGCTTGATCTCGCTTCACTGCATCTTTTGTATCCTACGGTAGGGTTTGGAGGGAATTCGCGAAAGTCAAGCCCCGCCAAGCCTGATTTAAGGCCTTGGGCTTGACCTCTTCACTCCCAGGAAGGCAAACGCACTCTAGCCCGGAGCCCAACACCCTCAGCCCCAAAACGGCCCCCAAATCCTCAACCCCTTAGAAAACACTTACAATGAATAATTCTGCCAAGCACTTTGGAGATTCCATCCCAAAGAAAGCCAAGGAGTGGGTAGAAAAGTTCATGGAGCCGGTCACCTACTCTTGCAAGCTTCGAGGCCGATTATATAGGGGTCGGAGTAGTTACTGACTGTATGATCCCCTCATACTCACCATGTAGTAGATCTACTCCGGCACCCTGTTCTGCTTGGTAAACAGGCCCTTATATTGGGTTGTTTCGGGTGTAGAAAACCCAAAACAAAGCGCTCCGCTGCGCAGTAGGTGAAAAAGTCCGGCAAAACAAACCTTAGAGTGTTTGCAGTTTAGGGTTTAGGTTCTCGGAGTCTGTTGAGTACGTTTGCTGGTCGCATCTAAGATTATTACAGCTTTGGTTTTCCGGTTCGAATATGGGTAGTTGTCAAAATTAGGGTCCCTTTTTGGGTACCCTAAATAATAGGTGCCGTATTATAATGGGGACCCAAAAAGGGACCCTAATTTTGACCACTACCCATATGTAAAGTTGACGTGTAGATGATCCAGGCTTCAGGTGTTCTGTGTTCTGCGTTTAGGGTGACTCAGGGTTCAGGGAGTTTCGGTTTTTGGTCAGGGTTTAGGGTTTTTGGTTTAGGGTTTAGGGTCGAGCAGCATCCGCACAGCCCCATTTATTCAGTTCGAGTTTTCAGCGAGGTCACCCTTTCAGAACCCTAAGGATCTCGCAAGAAGACCTTTACCCAGAGAGCCCAACACCCCTTAATTAAGGAATATAGCTTAAATCATAATATGAAGCCCCTAATAATTTAAGGTATATATTCCTTAATTAAGGGGTATTGGGCTCTCTGCGTAGTGAGCCCCATCCTAAACCCCAAAACCCTCAAGCCTAGAGAGCTGACTGGCCTGGGGCCTGTGTTTTTTTGCCGCGTTTGTATCGTTTTTGCATGACCATCGCTTTGAGAACTGATGAAGCTTCTGAAACGCTCGGGTTCCCAGAGACTCCAATATCCCTTAATTAGGGCATATGCCTTAAATTCTAGTAGGATCCCTAGTATGATTTAAGGAATATTCCTTAGTTAAGGGATATTGGAGTCTCTGGGTTTAGTAGACTTCCGAGTGGAGGGTTTGGTGGTGTAGAGCTTTGGAATCCTGGGGTTTCGGGTTTAAGGTTTGAGGTGACCAGGCCACTCTGTGACCTGTCGCAGAGCCTCAGAAGTTCGGTTTGGGGATTAGGGATTAGGGTTTACGAACTAGGGTTTAGGGTTTGGGGTTCAGGGGTTTAGTGTTTCAGGGTTTAGGGTTTCAGGGCTGAAGGTTTAGGGATTAGGGTTTAAGGGTTTGTAGCTTATAGAGCAGAGAGTTTAGGGCTTAGCATCTATATTATGCTCCTACAACAATGCGGTTTACGAGATCAGTCTACTTGGAGGTTCATGGGAAGCAAGCAGGGCTATCCAGGTTCTGCTTTGGTACATTTTGTATTTTCCCTTATTGGGCTTAAGAGGATCTTACATACTAATATTTTTCAAAAGCTTTGAAAGCCCCACCTAGCTATAAGGCGGGTCTCTATACTCATACCCCATATTACGGGGCTCTTGGACCCCATGAACCTCCAAGTAGTTGCCCAGAGAGCCCAATACCCCTTAATTAAGGAATAGAGCTTAAATCATAATATGGCAGTGAGTCAAAACCTTCTGGTATGTAACAGGGCCGGGGCGCCCCTCGCGCGACAAAGTATGTAACAAAAGCGGGTTTTTGCGACAAGGCTGGCGCGACAAGGGGCTCGACAAGGTCCATCATATATTCATATAAGAATGTATGCATGTGTACATGTGTATATATAATGTGTGTATATATATATATATATATATGTAGGTATGTATTTGGTTCTGTCTATATTATGAGGCACGCTCGTGTGCGAGTGCTGCAAACGTTGAGCTTGGAGTTGAGTGTTGTAGGTTTGGATC
>BGNK01002071.1:0-116066 GCA_003297005.1 Symbiodinium sp. clade A Y106
CTCCCAGAGAGCCCAATACCCCTTAATTAAGGAATATGGCTTAAATTATATAGGGCTTCATATTATGATTTAAGCCATATTCCTTAATTAAGGGGTATTGGGCTCTCTGGGCTGAAGACTTTGAGCCCTACGGGGCTCAAGAACCCGAAAGGCCAAAGGGCCTAAACCCTAAACTCCAGCACCCCCAAGCCTAAACCAAGTCCGACCTTGTCGTGCCGGCCACCTGCATAATGAGTCTCGGCCATGAGGATGACTGCCTTGAAGCTGAGCACTCTTACAGTTTAGGGTTTAGATTGTCATTTTGAGGCCTTGTACGGTGCTCCCTTGTCCCCAAACCCCAAACCCTAAACCCTAAACCCCAAACCCTAAACCCCAAACCCCAAACCCTGAAGTGTAGCATGTAGGCTTCGGGCTTCAGGGGTCATTGTGTTTACAAGTTACAAGAAGGTCTGCAGGGGCTTGAATGCTGCGACACATTTGCGACTTAAGATGAGAGGGGCTAAACATGGCTATTTTAGAGCAAAAGGAAGGACCCTTACTTAAGACCCCTAGGTATAGAACCTTAATATAGCTTTTGTATACCCATTATATAGCCCATGATAGTGTAGGGGCCCCCATTAAGGGTCCCTCCTTTTGCCCTTTGAGGCTAAACCCACAACCCTAAGCCGGGCTGACTGTTGTGAGTCAAGACTTGGGTGTCTCAACGACGACTCTGCTGCAGCTTTTCATAGTACGGTTTGGGGTTAAGGGTTTTGAAATATATATAAAGAAGCCATACTATGGAACCCCGCCATACTATGGAACCCCGAAAAAGCAGGTGTTTATGGGGCTGCAGGTAATCCGTACTTCTTCATCCTCCGAGCTTTTCGAAAATCTCAAAGCGCCGTCGTTCTCAAAGGGTCCAAAGTACCTACATAACCATCATGGGTTCCTTTTAAGCCTTTAAGGTTTGGGGTTTAGGGTCCCTTAAAGGGTTCTTAAATACCTATGTGGTAGAATGAGGCGGAAGCATTATCTTTTGGGAAGATATCACCCAAGATGGGGTTCTGAGTCCCTGGCACCAGCTTCGCCAGCTTTGTCTCCACGCTCCCGGAACATCTCTAGCGCCTGAGACGAAGTGTCAGATTTTGGCACTTATAGCAGCAGGTTTAGGGTTAGGGCCTGGGATTAAGGTTTCGTGCTTAAGGCATAGTAGTATTAGCCTGAAAGATTGCCACACTGTGATTTAGGTTTTTCTCGCGTTTATCTAGGGTGTAAGAGGGTCAAGAAATATTCGAAGTTGTGGACTTGGGATTAGATTGGAATCAATGGCAATGGTAGTGAGCAAACTACAACAGCCACACTGGTGAAAACAACACCTGCCACTTCCGTCATCATGACCGATTAAAGATCTTGCGAGGCAAGGGTGCAAGAGGAAATGCAGCGCCAACTGCGGTGGTGCGCCTTCACGCAAAGAAAGCATCACAACAACATGCGGGTAAAGCAAGCTCCGCCGATAATGTTGCCAATGCTGAGAGGAGTGATGATAATGTAGGAACCTGATTAAGAAACCCTGGGCCTACAAGCCTCAAAATAGTAGGGTTCATATAAGGAACCCTAATAAAGGCCCAAGGTTTCTTAATCAGGTTCCTACATTATACACGTGCATGAAAGACAATACTGACCCAAAGGGTCCAAAGTACCTCTGTAGCAGACTGTCGGGTTTCCATATTAGCCATATAGGAATCCTTATCGAGACTGGGGAGAAGTTTTTAAGGTTTTAGTTTAGGGTCTATCAAATATTAACCTGCAAAACTACTATGCGTAACCAAAGTACCTTGGACCCTGTAGGATCTAAACCCTGCATAGCCAAAAGAGCCCCAACCTAAAACAACGCAGACCTCAAGCACAAAACCATGTCTTAAACCCCTAAACCCTAAACCCCTAAACCCTAAAGCCCTGTGCCTCCTTTGCTGATGTCATGGCTGGACCCAGCTGGTAAGACATGAGCTGCACCTCACGGACATCGCCGAAAAGGGAGTCGATGGCTGCGTGTTCAGAGCGCAAGTATATACATAGTAACAATAATCAGTATTAGTAGTACCAAAGAACACATCAGGAGGAAAAATGTGTAGCATCAGTACTTCCGCACAGCCCTTGTGTAAACCGAGCATGATGTACACTCGAACGCCCCTGTCATGCATACAAAGCACCCTCATTGGACTAAGTCATTCTCCTCATTGAATCACGATTGTGCTACTACAGTGAAACAGGATCGGGGTCGAGGCCGGAAGGTTTGGGTTTAGATTTTAATATAGGGGCCCTAAGCATTATTTTGGTGGTATATTATACTATACGTATAACAAGGAACCCACAAAATTGTATTGGTAATTATCCAGGCTCCCACATTAGGGTTTCGGATTCAGGGTTTGGAGTTTAAGTCTTCTTGTTTAGGGTTTCGGGTTTAGGGCTTTTTGAAGGTTTTCAAGCAGCCTTCAGGGAAATCATAAATAGGAAGCCCCTAGAACGGAGGGTTTCTAGTACCTAGGTCCAGGTAGGGCTTAAGGGTGAGAGTTTCTGGTTCCGGGTTTCGGGCTTAGGAGAACTTCAGGTCAGCGTCCTAGAAGTTCCACTTTTTTCGGGCTTGTGGGTGTCGGATTCCGGCTGCAGTCTTGAAACGCCTCGAAGGGTTTAGGGTTTATGAAACCACAATATGGGAGACGCAATGCTATGGAACTAAGGGATGTACATTTACTTTACCTAGAACTTCTCCTGGATCTGTGCTGAGGTGCGTCGGAACTGTAGGAAAAGCAGAGCTAAGGACACCGCGCCACTTCCTCAACTTGCTAACCCTGAGTCTCCATGTAGCCATATAGTAAATACTAAGGCCTTGAAGTACCTACCCAGAGATCCCAATACCCCTTAATTAAGGAATATAGCTTAAATCATAGTATGAAGCCCTATATAATTTAAGCCACATTCCCTAATTAAGGGGTATTGGGCTCTCTGGGTATATAGGAACCTCTTTAAGGCCTAAGCACATACTATACGAGTACATTGAGCCTTAGGGTAAGTAAAAACCGTGACTCCAAGCGATTAGCGCAAGGACAAACCCGGACTCGGTGCTTGGTGGAGTGCTTTAAGGCTTCCTTCACCTACCAGAACCTAGTTTTTTCGGGGTCGCTAGAAAATCCATATTAGAGTGTATAATATGAACCTACAAAAAGTTAGGGTATGGTAGTTTAAGGCTTTGATTCACCTCCAATTCGACTGGAAAAAAAGTAAGCACCGAAGTTGATAAGACCTGTCTTGACCTCGACCGCCCACCCGAATACCCTCGTACCGAAGTCCCGCTCCAGCAGACCTACGCAAGACACCACAAAAGAGCAGTAGCGGAGTCATCCAGATGTGCCGAGCACACTATCCAGAACCCAAACATAAATTCTGAATTCCAGAAGCCCGAAGCCCTGAACACCCCTTAACCCCTGTAAACCCCAAACCCGAAACCCTAAAGAAGACTTCAACCGCCCGCTCCTGAACCCTATACCATCGCCTGAAAAGCAGAGTCAGTTCTGAACTTTGAAGTAACCAGCGAGAAAAAGTGTAGACCGTTCTTTCATAATCCTTAAGAGCCCGTGTGCCCAAATAAATAGGTTTGTACTTTGGGCCCAATGTACCTATTTTGGGAGTACGTAATGTACTTTAAGGCCAAAGTATGGACCCTTAGGAAATGGCTCCTTTAAGGAAGCAGATCCAAAAAGAAGCATTCAAGCATGGACTTTGAAACTCGCTGCCAACCTCTGCAAGCTGGTAGAGGCAGGTGCCTCGCGAGTTGATTCTTCGGAACCTAGTGCCTCCCCCCTCAAGCCCAGGGGTCCATGTATACTGCCTTATGGAATACCATCTGCACTCTGAAAGGATTCCATGCAGGGGGACCGAAGGCACGGGAATCAGGGAGTGGACAGTCAATCGAAGGTTTCGATCTTTGTGGCATAAGCAGAATTGGGCTCCTGTCCCAAAGGCTCCATGTACATACTTAGTTAGGCCTTCAAGGGGCTCCTACTGAGCTACTTTTAAGGCCTTAGGGTTTAAGGGTATCGGGACCATCAATTAGAACAGGGTTTTGCGGTATAGTATACTACAAATTTACAGGGAGTCGAAGAGAATGCCATCACTGATGCTTCTTCCGACATATCAGGGTCCTTCACTAGCAATCTCTTCATAACTCGTGCATTCAGGTTTTGTGTTTAGGGCTGTATGCACCTCCAAACACCTGGTATCATTTGCACTGAGACGTTTCCTTGCATCACAACACCAACACCAACAGACGCCGGAATGAAACTGAATTTCTACTAACCCTGTGTGCATCCCGTGAACCCCTAAAGACCCGCGGCGTGAGAAGCCGGGGCCTTATCCTAAACACCCTAAACCCAGAGAGTCCAAAGATACTACCATCATGGAATGAAGCCCCAAAAGACAATCCTCATTATGGTTTTCGGACCTAATACCGCCTGGCCTCCTCTTCAAGAACCCGGTTTTGACAAGTCTCGCTGGGCCGTCTAGACGGAGTATAGAAGTCGAGTAAGATGGAGTGCTCTATGTCAGCAGAATCTAAACCCAAAGCCACACATGCTGAATCCTCTAAATCCTAAACCCTTACCCCAGATCCCCGAACTTCGCGAAACGCCGGAAAACTTGCGCAGGGAAGCAACCCTGAGCTGTCGACTGATCAGCGTCTTCTTCATCGTGGCCTTTGCTACCGTCACTGCCTGCGGTTTAGGGGTTTAGGGTTTGGGGTTTAGGGTTTAGAGTTCAGACATCAAAGGTTCAAGTCACCTGCATCATAATTAATCACGAACGGGACGCCTATCGTCTTGGAAATGGAATACACCCCACGATCATCTAAGCAAGCAGCTCTCTTTACTTCAAGGCCTGTCCAACTCCATCACAACGAGACCCCGCCTTACATGGTCTGATGAATTCAATTCCCTCCTGCCTGGACTAGCGCAACCCTACACCCTAATTAAACCCCGAGTCCGTGCTGAAGCTTTAGTCATGATATCTTCTCACAGAAGCCCTGATACTTCCGGCTCTCCCCGACCCTTGAACCCGCATTCCCCCGCGAACTACCTGGACCCCAAATAACCTGCCTTTCAAGGCTCAGATCAGGAAATTATGATAAGGAGCCTCCAAAACCGAATGATTCTTCCCATTTTGCCAGAGGCTAAGTATACCTAAAACCCCTTACCCTAAACTCAAAAGCGTAAGCCTGAATGCTCAGCTTAAGCCTTATCACGCACAGGAGCGTAATACACCCTGTACGGGAAAGCAACAAATGACTTTCTAGTCTTTACGAGGTAAATGGTAAATATAGCATAATTACATCCATTTACAAGTAAGTTCAATAACTGAACACAAGGCTTCCTTAGATTACTTAAGAATAAGTACGGACCCTAAACCAGACCCCCTAAGCCCCCGGGCAAAAAAATGGACCCTCGAGTGCTCGTGTGTGCCCAAAGGGGTCGGGGCCACATTCTGCAGCAAAACAGGGCCGTTCTTTTCGTGTGCCTGCTCTAAAGCTCCCAGGGTCCTTGTATGCCCACGGCGGTCGAGGCCACATTCTGCAGCAAAACAGGGCCGTTCTTTTCGTGTGGCTGCTTTAAACCGCTTTCCCAAGCTGTAAACTCCGTCCCTCGGAGCCCGGATCAAAAAATGGACCCTCGAGTGCTCGTGTGTGCCCAAAGGGGTCTGGGCCACATTCTGCAGCAAAACAGGGCCGTTCTTTTCGTGTGCCTGCTCTAAACCATCCGGTGTCCACGCGTGCCCACGGCGGTCGAGGCCACATTCTGCAGCAAAACAGGGACGTTCTTTTCGTGTGGCTGCTCTAATCTCTGCTTGCCCTCCGGAAATCTGGAAAACTGTGGCTGATTTTGGCTTACCAAATTCTGCACATAAAATGTGCATTTTAGCCTGGGCCAGGTGCCAATCTCGAGGTCCCCTCCTTTCTTTTCGTGTGGCTGCTTTAAACCCTTCGGGACTTCTTGCTTTGGGGTTCTGAAGCTTAAGATCGAAAAATGGACCCTCGAGTGCTCGTGTGTGCCCAAAGGGGTCGGGGCCACATTCTGCAGCAAAACAGGGCCGTTCTTTTCGTGTGGCTGCTCTAAAGCTTCCAGGGTCCCTATTCTGCAGCAAAACAGGGCCGTTCTTTTCGTGTGGCTGCTTTAAACTGCTTTCCCAAGCTGTAAACTCCGTCCCTCGGAGCCCGGATCAAAAAATGGACCCTCGAGTGCTCGTGTGTGCCCAAAGGGGTCTGGGACACATTCTGCAGCAAAACAGGGCCGTTCTTTTCGTGTGCCTGCTCTAAACCATCCGGTGTCCACGTGTGCCCACGGCGGTCGAGGCCACATTCTGCAACAAAACAGGGCAGTTCTTTTCGTGTGGCTGCTCTAAACCCTGCTTGCCCTCCGGAAACCTTTGCTCCATTTTGATTCTACGGCAGCAACCTCAGAGTTGTCACAGGCGAGGAAAGTTTGTCAGCTTGCCTGTAGCTGCATGAATATCTTCCTGTATTTTGGACGCTTGAGGACTTAAGCTTTCGACAAATGCTCTGGGTGGGTTGTGGTGGGATATGTGTTGGGGTCCACGGACGTGACGAACTCTCTTATGCAAAAAATCTCCGACTTCCGTCGCACATACTTTTTACCGCAACAGTTTGGTCGACACACCCTAAACCCTAAACCCTAAACTCTTAAACCCTAAACCCTAAACCCCAAACTCCTAAACCCTGAACCCCAAACCCCAAACTCCTAAACCCTGAACCCTAAACCCTGAACCCTAAACCCTAAACCCCAAACTCCTAAACCCTAAACACTTCAGCCCTACTTCCGACCTCACGTGCTGGCCGCACGGCCTTCTCAGCTCCTCGGAGCGAGACCTGCCCGGCGTTCGAAACATTTTCAAATGGGGTTTGGGGCTAGTTGTAGGGTTTGGGGTCTCAGGGTTTAGGGTTTAGGGTTTAGGGGTTTAGGGTTTAGAGTTTAGGGGTTTGGGGTCTTAGGGTTTACATATGGTTTTATCGTTTCGGGTCTTGTAGGGTGCAATGAGGGGTTTGGGTGGCTGAGCGATCCGGACTTTTGGGGTTTAGGATTCAGGGGGGCCTGTTTAGGAATGCTCGGCTGGGCTTGGGAAGGTGTTCCATGCTTAGCCCTAAAGGGTTTAAGGTTCATATACCTTGCAGAGATTGACTTAGTTGCTGATTGCAGAAGCCCCAAAAAGTTTACACTTTCAGTTTTATAGTGGGTAATACTATCCCCAAAAGTCTAAAGTGTATCCACTCAGCCACTAAGCTTATAGTTTAAGGGTATCATTAGGGCCCCTACTTATACGGGTCACTTGGTCCTCAAGGATGGATTTGTTGAGAGTTGAAGGGTGTTCAGCCTTAAGCGGCTGGGCGGGTCTACAGTTTGGGGTTCCTTTTGTTCTGGAGCTTGCTTCCCTGATCTTGCCCTTTCCTGCTGCTACACTACGGGGGGTGATTTTTTCGAGAATGCAGATTTTTGAGGCTTGGCCACGCGAATTAACAGCGCAGAGCTGAGGGCTTCATGAGGTTAAGCACCCTGGAAACCTGCGACCCTCTAAGACTATGTAGCCCTAGGAGTCCTTGTACCCAAATACCTATAGTCTCCATTGTAGTTCTTTTTTTTGGTTTAACCAAATATATAATAAGGATCCTATAAGGTAACCCCAAAAAGGAACTACAATGGAGACTACAGGTAGTATATATTTTGGCCTTCAAGTACTCCCTGTATAGGTACATTGGGCCCAAAGTATATGCTATTTGGGTGCATGGACCCTTCGGGTAGGAGGTGCGACGTAGAGGATGTGGGTTTAGGGTTTAGGGTTTGGGGTTTAGGGTTTGGGGTTATAAGGGTTTGGAGGATTTTGGTTTAGATGGGTTGAGCGTTCTGATTTGGTAGCAGAGACCCATAACCTCCAACCCTAAACACTCGACCCTAAGCCCTTATAAGCTCTAAACCGTTCCTGCCATGCTCAGGACTCAGGCTGAGCTCCTTTCACACCCCTAAACCCTATATCCACTCTAAACCAACCCTAAACCCCAAGCCTCAAGGCCCAAAGCGCAGCGACAAGTAGTGCTTTCTTTCAGGTCCCAGAGCGAAAATAGAAGGCCAACCATGGGACCTTAATGCAGACTGTAGTTTTATGCCGTACAGGAACCATTAAAAACGTGCTCTTGTAGCATACCCCCAAACACGACTCGATAGGGCCGCTAGCCTTTCATCGCGAGAAGAGCACGAAACGCAATTCTAAGAGGAGGCCTGTGTTAGTATCATGATTATTAAGACGTAAGCTTAATGACTTGCATTAATACAGCAACAACCTATAGCTTCGAATACCGATGTTAGCACCACGAATTAGCACTACTACTACTACTACTACTACTACTACTACTACTACTACTACTACTACTACTACTCCTGCTAATACTTCCACTTCCACTTCCAGTACCACTATCACCACCACCACCACCACCACGACTACTACTACGACTACTACGACTACTACGACTACTACTACTACTACTACTACTACTACTACTATTACTACTACTACTGCCACTGTTTTGCAAAGGATGGAGGAGCCTGTGCACCATCCTGCATGACGAGTGCGGTGTTCACCTTGACGGCCAACAGCCTGCAGAAGAGACGGGGTTATTAGGGTTTGGAGTTTAGGATTTGGGTTTAGGCTTAGGACAAATGTAAAGCCGCCTTCATGTTTGAGGGTTCGTTTTCGAGTTTCGCTCTCTCTTTCTCCCTCTCTCTCTCTCGATCTCTCTTGTTTCTCTCGCTGTCTCTCTCTCTCTCTCTCTCTGCATATTTTTAAGCATGCAAACATATAAATACAATATGCTTAAGGGCTTGTACATGAAGAGCTTTACTTCTGTATTACAACCACTTGAGGTAAGGCTTTGGATTCTCTAAGCCGCAAGGCTTTCTGCTCCAGTGCTTTGTGGTCAGAGGGGTGTGTGGGCTTATGAGCGGCTTATGCCTCTTGGGGCTTCGATTCTATGGGTTGAGTTCTTGAGGTTCAGAGGTTTTTATAGAGCTCTGAACGATTTGTCACCACCAATCTTGGACAATCCCCACATTCCATGGAATGGAACCTTCACAATCCTTCCAAGAAGCCGCTCGTCCCTTGCTGAAGGCAGCGAGAAGAGCCACAACTGATAAGCACGCTGTTTGTTAGGGCTAGGGTCCAGGGATTAGGGTTTAGAGTTCCCTGACTGAGTTGCCGGCATCATCTCCACGATCAAAGGCTTGTACGTGGCCTTCTTCCCAAGCAAGACCGCCTCGAGGGCAGACCGTTCAAATGCTGTCGTCGTCAGGCTTACAACCCCCAACCCCTCAACCCTATTCCCGAGAACAGAAAGTCTGCAGTCCCTAAAATCCCAACACCCACGAATTGTCACAACTCCCAACTCGTTGGGCTTCTTACGGGCCTTGACGATCCTCGCTAGTCACTCCACATGAAGCCGTGGGACAGGGTTCGGGGTGCTGGATGAATGATCCTGAGAAGACGAAAGCATTCGATCCCATCTCGAATTCTCGAATTTGTGGTTTACCAGCCATAAAAAAGGCAACAACCTAAGAGCCAAGCACCCCCCCCCCCCCCNCCCCCCCCCCCCCCCGAGTTCAACCGTCCCCTACACCCTATGAACCCTACTTGTCCAGTATCCTGGGGAACTAAAAGGTTAACCTTTGGCGGGGTATATTGGGATTATATAGGGACCGTAACTAAAAGGTTAACCTTTGGCGGGGTATATTGGGACTGTATAGGGACCGTCGTACCAAAAAAAGGCTACCTCCTCTACTCCACAGTTCCTATAAAGCAACAAGCCCCTCCCTGAGAGCAAAGCCTTATGGCCACCCTTCGGAAACGGTCCATACGGTTGATGGACAAAATCCTGCATTACCCATAATAAGGAATATACCATAATTCCCATAGTTTAGGGTCCTTAGGGTCATGCAGGATTTTGTCCATCAGCCGTATGCGTTGAACTTTCAACCGAAGCTCAAGCAGTTCGTCAACGAAGAAACGGAAATCCACAGAAGCTCAAACGCTGATGGAAGCGACGGGTAATGCACGGAGCAACACAGAAGCACAGAAGCATCGTGTCATCCCTAGGTGGGCATTCTGAACTGGCTTCGAATCGTGCTTTGCATCGGCACGCATGTTGCACCCTTAGGCTTCCGAAGCCTGTTGTTCACAAGGGCACCCTCTTTTCTCCACCCTGCTACTAGTACTACTACCAAACCCTCAATCCTAAACCGTTTCAAAGCGCACTAGAATCACTAGAAGCTGCTTTCAGCCGTCGACCTTCACGAGTCTTCCCTGGCCTCGTTCGCCGCCCGCACAGCTTCCACATAGCGCGGCGGCTCGGCGTTTTGGTAGGCGTTTGCTAGGGCCTGGCAGGCAGCTTAGGGCTGTCGGGGCTTTCAAGGATTCAAGGCTCAGGTATTTTGGCTTTTGGGCCCCCTAAATGCCCCTAAACTAAACCCTAGTGCTTTTGGGCTGCTGAAGGTCGGTTGTAGGATGTAGAGAGACATGCGTGAGCTCGTTTAGGCCCTCCCAGGTGGAGCGACAAAAACCGGGCAAACTCCTTAGATTAGATGTGGAATCGAATAACCCTAAACCCTACACCCTAAACCTTATAGCTTATAAGGGACGCGAGATACGGGCTCAAATGAGAGAAATGAGCCGCCCCGAACGGCTGATGCCTCCGTTCGGCCTCTCCAGGGAGGACCACATGCACGAAAACTTTGCGCGTGTAGGCTTTTACCTATAGTCTCCATTGTAGTTCCTTTTTTTGGTTTAACCAAATATATAATAAGGATCCTATAAGGTAACCCCAAAAAGGAACTACAATGGAGACTACAGGTAAGGTTTCAGTTTCTGTTGTTTACGGTTTAAGGGTTTTGCTAAATCCGAACTCTGCAACCCATCCGGAAACCTTTACCCCAAAACTGAATACCGCAGCATGTACCTAAACCCTCATGGCAACATCTTCTGCGCAGTGGAGTCTTTCGCTTAGCACCACCCTGAATCCCGTGACCTTCTACATAGTTAGCGTGCAATGGAGACCCCTCCTCTCTGGAATGGCCATCGCTGCAGCGAAGAACACAATGACGGTACTGAGCACTCCGCATGATAGCTCAAGAACAGTTTCGATCAAGATTCCCAAGCAATGGCCATTTTCGCCGTGATGAGAGCTCCATGAGCCCGTGAAGCCATAGCATCCCAAGCCTAAAACTCCAAACCCCCATAAGCCGCCCTAAGCCTTTCGGACCTGGGGTAAACCTCAAGTCCTAAACCCCCCAGCAACCAACAACACAACGTTAACCCAACAGCCAGGAAGCCTGATCCCCAGTAACAATGATCTCATATGGTCCTTTCTAGGTACTCTACGGCCTGAGTCTATACTACATGGGTACATGGATCCTTAGGGTAAGTCCATCATGCTGTGTCCACCCAAAGCCCTGAACCTGACCACGTTTGAAAGCTGTACACGCTGCGATCTTTGCCCTACAACTCCGCGATCACCAAGCACAACAAAACGAACTGGCACGTCTCACGAGCCTAAGATCTAGCACTCGCAATCCTGAAGTACCAGAACCCGATCCATCTCGCATCTCCCCAAACCCTCAACCCTAAACCCCAGAAAGTGTCCCAAGATTTTTAAGCCCCAACCGAAACCCTAAACATCCCTAACCTGTAAAGCTTAAACCCTCAAACGGGCCCCAAAACCCTAAACTCCAAGAGGAACCGCCCCCCCCCCAAAAAACTGCAACCCTACACCCTAGTTAAACCCTTAAATGGGCCCCTCAAGCCCTAAACTCCAAGACCTGAAACCCTAAACCCTGAACCCTATACCCTAAACCCTGAAGTCCCTGAACCCTACAGCCTAGAGTCCCTAGAATCCTAAATGAGCCCTATACCCTAAACCCTGAAAGCCCAGAACTCCAAGGCGACCCCCCCCCCCCCCAAANCCCCCCCCCCCCCGCAAAACCATCCGCTGCTGCGAGCCTTACAGGCCTGGGCCTCAAGAAGCCTCACAAGAGAAGAGCGCTGGACTAGAACAGAATAGTAGAATTTATCTGGGCTCTTCAGTAACCAGGGAGAAAAAGGTATAGACTTGTATTTCATAATGGTTCCTGTAAGAAAAAGTATTAAAGTATGGTACTCCAAAGCCCAGTTAATAATATAGTATAATGTAGCATGGCAAAGTATGCTGTAGTAAAAAGGTATGGTACAGTATAGTATAGTATAGTGTAGTATAGTATTCTTGTGTATAGTATAAGGTAGCATCGTATAGTATAATGTAGTAAAAGATAGTATAGTATATTATAGTATAGTATATGTAGGATAGTACAGTATAGTAGTATATAGGATTTGGATAGCATAATATTGTGAAGTATAAGATATTATTAGCATAAATGCAGCATAATACAATAATGTATAGTATAATGTGGCAAGAAAGAGCACTGGACTACAGCAGGGGCGTGTTGATGGCTTGCTATCACATGTGTAAAGTATGTGCAGATGTGTGTGTGTGTATGTATGTATGTATATATATATATATATATATGTATACGAACATACTATCCCGAAAACATTAAGAATACAATGGCAGAAAGTATTAAGAGTAAAGAGTAAGTCATATTTACACAGTATAAAGTTTAGATCATTATAGCAGAATAGAACGGAACAGCCTTTCCAGGTCCAAAACCCTGCGCTGTATGTACCTGTACCTGAAAGCTGGAACGCAGCATTACAAAGGGTGAATCCCCCAGTGAGGCGTTTCCTTTCCCTCGGCCATGTTAGGGATCGACTTAAGGCATAATCTTGACATACTTCGTACCAGGATCCCCCAAGGGCACTCTAATAGAGCATTTTTGGTCCTTAAGGGTAAAATAGAGGGTAGTTGGCGGGTCTAGGTAGTCAGGCTCCTGTCTTAGGTGTTTAGAGTGAAATCCTGGGCTTCGGATTTCAATTTTGCATGTGAATCTCTGAAACCCTAGTGCGATGCTGGTAGGGTTCAGGGTTTGGGGTGTGCCTTGAATTATCAAAACCCACTGTTTTGTATATGGTCCCTATGAATTCTATATAACTTGGCCCAGAAAAGGGCCTGTGCCCTCTAGGGCCTACAACCCGGGCACTCGGCAAACCCAACGGATTCGAACAGGGTTGAGGTCCATTATGGTATGACTGCAATGGGACCATAAGGGGATATCATCTCCAATTCGACCAAATGGTGATTCAGACCGCTGTATTCCAGCAGACCCCAACCCCCCCACCTGTGTCCGATGTCCTTGGCCTTTTGCCGCATCTCCTTCGCCTTGTTGACGGCCATTTCCAAACTGGGCGGCTGGAGTCAGCTGGAGTGAAAGAGCGCAGCCCTCAACTTTAAAACGCAGTGTATGGTGGCATGGCAAAGCCTGCTGCTGCATGTTACTATGGTAGAAGCCAGAAAGTTGGAACATCAATATCCTCATGCCCTTAAGCTAGAGTATAGGGGATCCTAGTACCAATCCTCCTAAACCCATGTTCCAACTTTCTGGGGTTCACTGTACAGATATCTAAAGTATCAAACTCCAGACCCTTCCAGCACCCCCGAAAAGGTTGTGGTCCGTAATTCTGGTTTTCCGAGTCTAAACCACTTGCACACTTTGAACCCGACGCCGACACCTGAATCTCATACCCCAGTCCGCTTCGAGATCAAAGCACAAACCCTAACCATCTAGAAACTGTAACGCTGCTTCGGAAACACCTGCCGAACAGGTCCTAAACCCTGTGCAACCCTTCTGAAACCCAAGCAATTAATTACCAATAAAATCTTCACCCCAGACCTTTGAAAACCCAGATTCAAATCTGAACCTGTAAACAACCCACTTGATCCCTTCAAAACTCCTATAAATATGCCCAAGCGTACACCACGAACTTAATAAACTCGATGCCTAACCTTAAACCCTTAAACCCTAAACCCTAAATCCTAAATTCTAAACACCCCAAACCCAAAACAAACATGTCTAAGTCGCTCTTCTCTTTGGCTGTAGATCTCGGCGAGGGCCATCATCGCTTGCGCCTTCGTCGTCTTTGGCGTCTTTCTGATTCTGGATTAAGGGAGTCAAGCCTTCATGGATTAGGACTTTGGACTTCGGGTGTAAGGCTTAGGGTTGCCCAAACCCATCCCCAAAAAGGATCGATTATTTATATCCTGAATACCCACCATAACCACAAGGGCTCTGTTGGAGGGCACTTGAGGGGTCCTGGGGTGTAGGCCTTCGGAATCCCTTGGCCTGGTACAACCCCAAAGACGCAGGCCCGCAAAGTAAATCCTAGGGGTTTAGGGTTTAGGGTTTAGGGATTAGATTTATATCCTAGGGGTCAATCCTTTGGAGTTATGTAGGGATTATATTGCCCCAAAAGGGTCAAGAGTTACCTACTCTACGATCAGGAAGTTGCACCGAAAACACTACCACACGCTTCCGTTTCCGAACCCCCCCCCCCCAAAAAAAAAAAGACAAAGAAACTACATCTTAAATCCCTGTGCAAACTCTCAACCATCAGCCTTAGACCATAACAAAACAGTGGAAAAAACCCTGAACTTTGAAGCCGAAAAATTGAACCTACAAAACCCTAAACCCTACACCCCTAAACCCTAAAACACGCTGAACCCACAAAACCTTAAACCCTAAACCTGGAACTCCCCCGACGCGAGACCTTGACAAGAGAGCCTCGGAATCCGCAAAGGAAACCTATAAGGAAACCCGAAACCTTGTGGACCCTTAACGGCCATGAAGGAAACCCCATACACCCTAAGAGCCCTTGAAGGAACCCTTTTTAGGAACCCTTGTAGAACCCATGCCTTATAGAACCCATATAGAGAGCCCTGAAAATCTAAACTCTAAAACCCTAATGCTCCTGGACCCTCGTAGTCAGATCCCAGACCCTGTCCCCCAAAGCCGAGACCCTCCCCCAGAGATCCCATGACTCTCTTAGGAGCCTTAGGGTAAACCCTGACATACGGTTGATGGACAAAATCCTGCATGACCCAATACCATAATTCCCATAGTTTAGGGTCCTTAGGGTCATGCAGGACTTTGTCCATCAACCGTCGAGCCCTGAAACTCAACCCTGGGCCCGCCTCGCCAACTGGATCCTCTGATTCGACGGAGATCTCCAGGGCCTCATCTGCCTGAGGATCCCGAGGGTTTAGGATTTTGGGTTTGGGGTTTAGGGTTTGGGGGTTTAGGGTTTAGGGTTTGGGGTTAGGGTTTGGGGGTTTAGGGTTTAGGGTTGATGGTTTGGGGTTGAGGGTTTGGGGGTTGAGGGTTTGGGGTTTAGGGTTTGGGGTTTAGAGATTGGGATTTAGGGTTTAGTTTAATGTCTGCCTGAGGATCTCAAGGGATTTTTTCCACTTTGAAATAAACCTTAACCCCCGAACACCCACCTTGGCAGGGCTCCGTACTATGATTTCTGCATATAGAAGTCCTTCCACGTGTAGATTTAAAAATGTAGGTCTTCGAGGCGGTTGAGGGATCAGGGTTGCAGGTTTGGGGTTTGAGGCTTGGGGATTTAGGATGCAGTCAGGCCTTGGGGGCTTACGGGGTTCTGTAGGGGAACTTGGGGGGCTTAGCATTTAGGGCTGGGTGGGTTTAGTGTCTAGGGTCTAGGGGGTTTTACGATTCTTTTCGGGGTTCTTTGGGGTGTTGTGGTTTCTTAGGGTACTTAGACTGGGTATTCCATCATGTACGGCGCATTTAAAAACGACTGGCCTGGGGTTGTTCGGGCTTCCGGTTGGTGTCAGAAGGAGATGTAGGATAAGTTCTGTAAAGCTTGGTGTGTCTTGGTGTTTGGGGTTTCCGATTTAGTGCTTCGCTTGGGGTCAGTTCGCGGAGGTACCGAGGATGTCTCCGGCGATGTTCCGAGACTCAGCCAACATAATCCCCAAGGGTCCATGTACCAGTACCCCAATAGTATATACATACCTTGGGCCCAATGCACCTATATAGGGCGTATTTTAAGGCCAAGATGTAAACTATTTGAGTACATGGGCGCTTAAGGGAATGGCTACTTGCATGACCCCTGAAGCCCTAAACCGCTCTTTTTGTTTGAAGTGTGAGCGGTTTAGGCCCTGAGTTTCCCCCTCCAACATTCGAACTTCAGAATCCGAAGACCAAATGTTAAGACAGATATATACCTGCTCACCCCTGGAAGCCTAAAGCCCATAAGAGTCCTAGTGTAAGGGGCCCTGAATCCTACCTACCTTCATCCCACCTCTTCATGCCTCGGATCCTCGGCACTATATGACGCCCTTATACCGTGAACCTGCAAGACCGGAAAGATTGGAAGCCCTTAGCATAGGGTCCCTCTATAGTTCTATTAAGGGCGATAAGGGGCCGCAGTGACTCCTCCTTCCGACCCCGATCCCTAACTGCTAAACCCCACAGTCAAACCCTACAAGACCCCGAATCCTTAACGCCCCTCTCAAACCGTAAACCCAAACCCCATAAAGCCATCTTCAAACCCTGTCCCTGAGGGATTTAATCATATACTCTCCCAAATGTAAAGCTACATAACCACTGTCCTAAACCCAAGTACCTTATTATTGGGTGCTTTGGACCCTTAGGCTAGGGTGTTGCCAAGGCCAAACCCTAAACCCTAAACCCTAAACCCTAAAGTCCCTAAACCCTATAAGACCCACTCCCTTTTAAAGGCCCCCTTAAATTCGGGAAAGGGGTCGATGCAGAATCGAAGTGTCCGCGATAAAGGCCCCCTTAAAGGCCCCTGGTTGCCAAGGCCTACTATCCTAAACCCGAGTACCTTATTATTGGGTCCTTTGGACCCTTAGGGTAGTCGTAAACCCCCATAATACCCTTTATTTATAGTAGTCCTTATCGACCCCTTTAAAAGGAACCCTGAAAGGAACCCTTATTGGTTTCCAAGGCCGATGCCATTGCCATGGCGGAGTCTAAGTTGTTGTCATTGCTCAGGCAGCCTCGGCTGGGATCCTTTTGCAATAGGGCTTTAGGGGGGTTTAGGGCTCTATGTTCGGGTTTAGGGGTTAGGGTCCCTTATATAGGGCTTTAGGGGTTTAGGGCTTATTATTTAAACGGTGACCCTCAACCCTAAACCCGTAATGAATAGAGATTTAAAGTTCCGGGTTTAGGGGTTAAATGGTTCTGCCCTGAACTCTCAGAACAGGGTTCCCGTTAAAGGGATCCCTTTAAAGGGCTCCTGTAAAGGTGTACTGCAAGAGTTATTATGGAGGATCATTGCTAAAGCAGCCTGGGCCGAGCATTCCATCTTCGAGTTGTGGGTTCTGGCTTTCAGGGCCCATCGTGGTCTGTCGAGCCTACCTGGACCCCAAAAGTATGTAGAATAATGGCCTTTTTGCGGTTTTGGGCCATTATTTTACCTACTTTGGGGGTTTAGGTAAACTCTAAAGCCTAAACCCTAAATCTACTGTCGGCGGGCTGAGGGCTCAGGGGCTTATTCGAGTCTTACGGTCGGTAATTTTATCTTATATTAAAAAGCTTATCGAAACATAGTCGTAGTCAGGAGCCCTCAAGCAACAGCATTGGTGGTTCTTCAGGCGGGGGCTTGCCATGTGGGGCCCTTAAAACGAAGTCGCACTCATGGCGGCCACAAGCCGAAACCTCACCTAAACCGCCGCCAGTCCCAAAGAGTTCAGAGACTCCAAACGCCCTTAATAGGTCAGGCATATTAGGAATTGTGGGCTTCGTACGAAATCATGTAGAGTTGCCTGTGGAATGTTTCGTCGGAATCTGTAGCACTCTCGATTTAAGGGTGGCATACATGAGGCTTTGAAGCCTAGACCTAGACCTAAATCCTAATTAAACTCCCTAAACCCTAACCTTAAACTGCCATTTCCCATTTCTTTGTATGTCCTTATTCTGAAACCGACATAGAATTGATGGGGACCCTACAAAAAGTGGGTCGTGACGGCTCAAGGTAATCCCCAACCGCAGATGCTAAGGGATCTCGGGCTTGCTAAGGACTGAGAGCTCGGTACTGCTGTTGGTTTATCGGATTTAATTACGCACGGCTTTTTGCAGCGTAGCGTTTGGGCATGGTACGGATAGAGTGTTCAGGGCTTGGTACCCTTCGGGTGCAGTCCCAGTAGACTCCTCTGCGTGCGCTTGGGGCCTACTTAACTTAGAGGTCCTGGGGACTTAGTAAGTAGGGTAAACGTAGAGTTAGAAGTACTCTAAATGGAGCTACCCCAATCATAATCCCACTTATAACTTACTTACTCAGTCCCCTGGGCCTCTAAGTAAGGCGCGAAGGACCCAGTGAGTGAAACTTTGGCCCCAAAAGCCTCAAAGCACCCTAAAACCCTAAACCCCTAAACCCTAAATCAAATCATGAGGCGTTACAGCCTTGGGGTATTCCCCCTTACACAACAACAAACCCTAAAGCTTAAACCCTAGACTCCAGAACCTAAACCCAAACACCCGAAGCACTATACAACCTAAACCCTAGACCCTAACAGCAGCTAAGACAACACAACAAACAAAGCAACCATCCCCGAAACCCCGAAACTTCATCCTAAACTCTCTAAACTCTGACCCCTAAACCCTAAACCCCGAAACTTTACCCTAAACTCTCTAAGCCCTAGCTGAAAGAATCTGAGACGGCCGCCGGCGGCCACAAGTAGGCAGGAGGCCTCTGGATCCATCAGATGAAGTGAACCGCGTTAAGACCCTAAACGTTGAAGCCATAGGGTTCGGGTTCCCAAACGATCCATGTACCCAAATAGTATATACTTTGGCCCCAAAGTACCAATATAGAAGCCATACCCTGGGGCTCCAAATAGCCCAAAGTAGGTACTATTTATAGACTTTCGAGCCCAAAGTAGGTAATATTTGCATACTTGGAGCCCTAGGGATAGGTTCCCAAAGGATCCATGTGCCCAAATAGTATATACTTTGGCCCCAAAGTACCAATATAGAGACTACTTTAAGGCTTAAGTATATACTATTTGGGTACATGGATCCTTTGGGGTTTAGGGTTTAGGGCTAAGGAAGTTTAAACGTTATTTAGGGTTTAGGGTTCAAGGGTTTAGGTAGGGCTTAAACGTTCAGGGTTTGGGGTTTAGGGGAAGCCGTATAGGATTAGGGTTTCAGGGTTGCGGCTAAGGGTTTGGTGGCAGGTCTATAGGCTTTGTCATGCATCGGGTTCTGCTGGAAGCACCAGGAGCCATGTAACTCCAGGCCATCTGACCCAAGCTCTAAACCCGCTTCTGACAGTGGAGTCAACGCTGCACTAAACCAAAACATGAAATGAGACCTCGGGCCACACCAATCATCAAACACCCAAACCCTCACTAGCGATACACCCGAGCAAAGAATCGAACCCAAACCACTGAACCTGGACCCACAAAGCGGGGGCATTAAACCGTACAATCACAGCCTAAACCCCCCAAGCCATAAACCCTAAAACTGCAATGATAATCCTACCTTGCAGAGACTGTCTAACTGCTGCCAAGCAGGTGCTTAGTGGGGCATATCCTTGTGACTACAGAAGGATTTTCCATGGCATTTACGCTTTTTCAAACATGGAACATGATTATGGGGTATGTTAGGGCCTATTAGAGTATTAACTTGCATTTCGCACTGAAGAACCTCAGGGGAATCTACTGGGTACTGCCCCCATACAGCAGCAGTCTATAATTGCGCTACTCTTTAAGGGCATCATATCTATGTTAAAACGTTCAACTGCTACTTAGTGCGGGCAGTATCCAACGAATCTACATGCTTCGTACGCTTGGGGCCGTTAGATGTTTAAGAAGTCTTGAGCTTGAGGCTGGCATGAATCAAACACCGCCCAAGAACATCTCAAAACCCTAAAGCCCATAATACGTTTCCCGAACCCCTCAATCTTAAGCACGAAGTTAACCTCAAAAAAAGATTAGGGTCAGTATACCTTATAGGGACTCATAATAAACAGGTTTTGAGCACAAGGGTCTTTTGGTCCCCAAGGGAATCTAAACCCTCCAAGACATGTTCCCGCCGAACCACCTCTTTGTGGCGATCGCCCAGCTGTTGGTACACTGCTTTCTGCTCGTTGGCTGCCTGCACGGATACCGTCCCTAAACTCGAAGATAGGGGCCTCAACAATTAGAATAGCGTGTTGGAAGCATTGTTATTGGTTGGAGTTTTGCGAAGCTCCTGTACTATCCCCCCAAAGTGTTTTCAGTCAGTGCTCTAATGTGGCCTTTCGGTCAGTCAAGCTGCGCACGCCGAAAGCCAACGGAAACACGCCAACCCCAAGTTCTACAGTACCGAAGATCATGCCGATGTTAGCGACCTGCGTTTTATAGCTTTAGCCCCAAACCCCAAACCCTAAACCCTTTACACCCTGAGCCCTAAAGCCCTAAGCCCTGAACCCGTGTGGGGCGACGGGTTCGGGTTGCTTTCCAGACTGTCGGGACTTTGCTTCCTAGGTGTGATCCACTATCTACCTCTTCTCGGGACTAGAGTTTCGGGGCTTAGGGTTTAAGGTCTATAGGGCTATAGGCTATAAGGCATATGCCAAGCCGGGGACATAGAGTCCTTCATATTCATAGAATAGGACTTTTGGTGACATTGCGGCGTAATTAATTATACAAGCACCATGGGGGACTGATCTTACTCTAATTACTAGGCTTCAAGCCTTCACTTGGTCCATCTGGATCCGTCAGCTTGAATTCTGAAGCTCCCCGATGTGCCGAACCCAGGATCCAGACACAGCAACGCTGCGTACTGACCAGCAAACGCCTCCGAAAATCAAATCGACATCCCACTTTCGGGCTAAAGAGGCCACTGTAAGGGGATTCCAGAGCTTCGAATTCACGAAAAGTGCAACCGGATAATAAGATAACATCAGGAGTGTACCTGCACAGGGACTACTGTAAGAAGGCCAAAGTATTTACTAAATAATGGTACATGGATCCTTAGGGTAAAATAAACTCATGAAACCATTGTTTGTTGTTCAATCCCCCAGTCCTTTAAGCAAGGCCCAATCCCGCAAAGGCCTGTGCTGCTCCTGAGAAGTCTTCCTTCTTGATCCTTATAGACTTTCGGAGCCATTGTGGGTAGTTCTCTGGATTAGGGTCCCTTTTAGGGTCCAATTCCTTTGAAATGTCGGTATCACGGGTTTTGCTGGTTGGGGACGTACGGTTGAACGATGTAGGGTTAAAGTGGCTGTGAAGCAATCCTGGGGGGGACATAGAGCTTATGCATGCTAGAATCAATCCATGAATCCTGACGGTAAACCTTGCAGTTCAGTAGATTATTTTTAAGAAGTCTTGCCCTACTGCTAAAGGGGCTCAATCTTCTGCCACTATAGCGTGAAGCCCATGTAGACATCATCCCCTGCAGCAGCTTGAACAGTAGTCTCTCATTTGTCATCTCAGGGCTAGAACGACTTTTCAAACATGTATCACCTACTTTTACAGCACCCAAGCATGTATTGCCTAGTTTTACAGCACGGAAACTTGCCGAATGTCTACCCTTCCCTTCAGGAATACCTTCTTTCGGGGCTCAGACCCTCTGCCCACGGATGTGGTTCAGAAACAAAGAGCGCCAGAGCAACAGCGTTTCAGATGAGGCGCCAAGGCTGCAGGGGAAATCAAGCCGAAGAGGCATACGACGTGATGTACAGTTCGGTTTTAGACATGATCGTTGGCTCGATCTATACGGGTCCGATGAAGGTTTAGGGCTTTTATAAGTTTGGAGATTCCGTGTTTAGGAAGGAATCGACAGGGGTTTCAGAGAAACGGTACCGTCGCCAGAGACCGGCTGCTGATGCTCTTTCTTGCATACTAGGACGAGTTGAAAGGCCCTGAGCAAACCCTAAACACTGGAGCCGCAACCGCAGGCGCTAAACCCTGTCTAGGTGGGGCTTTTAAAGCTTTTCAAAATTACTAGGAAATAAGATCCTCTTAAGCCCAAAAGGGAAAATATAAAATGTCCCAAAGCCCTACCTAGCTACAATTAGACCCTGTTACGCCGCAGTGACCAGCTACCGATTGAAATGAAGGGCTGAAAGCCTGCAGTGCTGCCTCCACGGCCTCCACCTAGACTCTTTCTGCAATATGCGAAAGAAAAAATGTCTTTGCAGGCTCAGTTTTGTTTAACGCCCCTTTTAGGGTTCAGGGGTTTAGGGTTTAGGGGTCCACGTTGCGTCCACCAGCCCCAGGAGAGTCATCAAGGTCCAAAGCCCGGAAAAGAACCAGACAGAGGCCCACATTCGCATCAACACCACTATCTCTTGATCCGAAATCCGACCCGACATCCCAAATCGAAGACCCGCGGCAGGGGTCCTTCATCTTACTATCCTAAACCCAAGTACCGTGTTAGTGGCCCGCGTTCGGTCCACGAGCTTCGGTTCCAGGAGTCTCGGCAGCTGCCTGGGCTACCCTCGCCTTCAAGTTCTCCTGCAAGAGCCGATAAGGGTTCTATAAGGGTACCATAAGTGTTCTAGGCTCCATGTACCCACATAGGGTTCCTTTAAGGGCTTCTTCAGTTCGCTGAGTCCTGTCTCTACCCATAGGCTCCACAGAAGTTCCATTTTGGGGTTCATATTTAGAATCCTATAAGGTAATCCCAAAGAGGAACTACTATGGAGCCTATGGGTACTGCCGCCATCCTGCGAAAAATCCCTTCGCTTCCCCCACCAGACGGGGCAGTGGTGAAGGCGAACTGATCGTCGGCCACCCGCACCAAGGCCTCTGCCTTCCCTAAGGCTCCATGTAGCCATGGTATACACTTAGGCTACAAAGTACCTATATAGGAACCCCTCTAAGGCCTAAGTATATACTATATGGGTACATGGACCCTAGAACACTTAGGGTACCCTTATAGGAGCCCTTATAGGAACCCTATATGGGTACATGGAGCCTTAGGGCTTAGGGTAAGGCCTTTAAACATGCGGATCACGCAGCCAAAATCTCCTCCGCCCATCCACCCTAGAATCAACCCACACGGTTTAGGGTTTAGGGTTTAGACTTTGGGTTTTGGTCGAGGGGGGGGTGGTCTATTTTGCTCCACCTGTTTGTAGGGGTCATGCTGTAGCAATGGTTGAGGACAATGCAGAGACAGAACCCATCCCACAACGTGCATGCATACATTAAATGAAAATACATGTACACATTTCTGTCTGCACACGATATACATGTATGCATGTCTGCATGAATGTCTGCATTTGAAGTTGTGCTTCCTGCATACATACGAGCGTTTACTTTACAGGCGGCCAAGGCTCTTGACTTGCACCAGGCAGCTTTGCACCGAGGCCTCTGCTTCGCTTTTCCGGGAGCAAACTCAGGCTGAGCTATACGGAAGATTTCCACCGACCTATAGTTAGGGATATGCTGGGGTGTCTTCATCGGGTGTTGAGGATTTGAGTTTGGAGTTGTTGCATCTAGTCGCTTCTCCGCATTAATTACTAAACTCCCTTTTGTTGGATATTGCACGGCAGGGGCTATGGCTGTTTCGGTGCCCATAATTGAAACTAAAGCAGAACTATTTTCGGACAACCAAGACTGCACTAGTTTCTTCAATATGGTTCGCACTCTCACTAGAACTGGTGATAGCTCTCTCTCCCTCTCTATCTGTTGCCCTTCCTGTTGGTAGTAGCAAGGACATTTCAAACGGAGGGTGTGGCATTCCCAAAGCCTGCTCAAAACCGAAGGAAGTGCAGGCAGCAGAAGCGAAGGCGGGCTGCAGGAGCCCAGGCACCATCCTAAACACCAAAACACCTATGGATCTCTTATTGTTGAAACCCTTCTAGTGCTTTCAAGAAATCCTAATGAAACCCTTCTAGACCAATCAGAGGCCTTGAATCATCCCTAAACCCTAAACACCGTAGACCCCTTGATGCACGCCCAGGATCCTCTCCCAGTCGATCTTGCGCAACCTGGTAAGCCAAGGAAGCCTGGAAGTGTCAAGGCATGCGTGGAGAGTTGAGTTTAGGGTTTAGGGTTTAGGGTTTAGGGTTTAGGGTATAGGGCTTAGGGTTTAGGGCTTAGGGCTTAGGGTTTAGGGTTTAGGGAGAGTTGATGGGCTGCTTACAGGGATCCATGTGGGTTGATTTCAAGGCTCTTGAATTCGAAGCGTCCCGCACTTCTTGAAAGCTGAGTTTAGCACGTTTATATAGGGCATGGGATTGAAACCCTAAACCCTAAACCCTAAACCTTGAGAGTGAGGATTTCGAGTTTTTCGGCTTTAGGGTTTAGTCTGGACTTTGAGGGTTCTCGGCTTAGGGGGTCAGGGTTCTGGTGAGGGTTCAAGGCTCCGCGGTTTAAGAATGGGGCTGCAGGGTCTAGGGGTTTGAAGGCCAGAGTATACGATTGTAACCAGTACTGTAAGCCTCCATCCCAATCAATCCTAGCCCGCAATCACATCCGTGTACTTACAAATGCTATCTCCCGTCATCCGGAGCCCCCAACTCCACGAGTTGAGCTACAAAGGCCAGTGATCTTAATGCCCAAACTGTTGATACAAAACATTATATATATTTTGCTCCCTGCTGCTACGAAGACGGCGACGGCGATGACGACGACCACAGCCTCTTACTAATTCCCGAACTTACAGTCAGTACCCAGATTGTAAAAAAAACACCCGCGATGGCAGCCGAAATACTGGGACCAAGCAATACGGGGCCCTTAACAATTAGAATCAACAATAGCTCTGGAGTATGCTGCAGTGCAAGCATATTACGGACTACAAGTTGAGGTGACATTACTCCTTATGATTGCCACCTGATCCGGCATCTTCTGAATCCTAAACCCTCACAGGACCGAACCGAGCGAGCCTGGCCGCAAGCGTCCTGGGCTTCCTTGACCAGACCCCTGGCGTTTCACACGCGGTCGGGGGGTTTAGGGTCTCGGGTTTAGGATCTTCGGGCTGAGGGTTTTACTGACTTTGTTCATGGGAGTTTTGTTAGGGTTGTCGTTTCAAGCAAGGGTCGCGGACGGTGTTTCGGGCTTGAGCGTTTATAGGCTTCGCGATGTTTTGGTTTTGGCTTTGGGCTATGGAGTTCTAGAAGGAGTTACCCCAGTTGTAACCCCACATATAACCGACTTACTAAATCTCCTGGGTCTCCAAGTGGAGCCCTACAGGCGCGGAAGGAGAAGAGCGCGGGCAGCGTTCCCTAAACCCTAAAAACGCCCAACTCTAAACATGGATCTAAGGCTCCAAAGGACCCAAGAATTAGTTTCTTATATTTCGAATAGTTAGGTCGGTTATACTATTTTGAGAGAGTGTATGATGATTAGGTACTCGGACCCTTAGGGTGGACGAGAACTTGGACGCCAATAGTACGTAGAATAATGGCCTTTTATGGGTTTTGGGCCATTATTTTACCTACTTTGGGGGGTTCAGGTATTTCATACCTGTAGCCGAAAAGACCTACCTTTTCAACGAGCTATACATAGAACCATAATAAGGAACCTTAAAAAGGTAGGTCTTTTCGGCTACAGGTACTTCTTAGAGTTTAGGATGTTTAGGGTGTAGGACCTGTCGGGACCCTGCACTAGCAACCCCAAAGCCCCAAAGCCCACCTGGACCTTAGTGTACCTGCCTTTTCAGGATGTGGGTGGTTGTCAAAATTAGGGTCCCTTTTAGCGTACTTATAAATAATAGGGTTTAGGGTTTAGGGTTTAGGAGTAGGTGCCATAATATATTCGGGACCCAAAAAGGGACCATAATTTTGACAACCACCCATGCGTATACGGACATCATCATAAAGGATTCCTAAAAAGGTGGGTTGTGTAGGGTCGGTCTATGTAGACTTCATAAAGCCTCAACTCTAAATCCTAACATCCTATAAGCCCTGAGCCCTCAACCCCGAAACCCTAAAGCCTAAACCCTCAACCCCAACACTCTGAATCCCTAAACCCCGAAATCCCAAAACCCTCATCCCGGAAACCTAACAACAAATCATGGCCTCTGAAGCAAAGCGAAGGCGAACTCTTTTGCAACCATGCCATCCAACCTCGTGGGCTCACGGCTCCAAAACGGGTTCAGTGATTTAAGGTTACGGGTTTAGGGCTTAGCATGAAGGGCCTTCAGGGTTTAGGGTTTAGGGGTTCCAGGTTAAGGGTTTAAGGCTTTAGGGTTAAGGGTTCAGGGCTTGAGGGCTAGTAGGGTTTAGGGTTCTAAGCGCTTTAGCTGTCGGGCGGGATCGATAATGGAGGATTTCGTTTTGGAGGGGGGCGGGGGAGGGCAGTCTAGTGCCGACTTGGGAAATCTCATCAAGTTTGTGCCTTTTCCGGCCAGGAGGGACTAGAGTCTAGAGTTCAGGTGATCATGAAGAATGAGAGCGGTTTACCTTGAGGCATAATAGGAGCCCTAATAAGGTTTAAGATCTCCCTAAACCCCTATAAACCCTAAACCGCAAAATAGGAGCCCTAATAAGGTTGAAGATATTCCTTCCTAAACCCTAAACCCCGACTAAGGGGTTTTGGAGTCTCTGGGTACCAGTTCACTACTGGCACGCAGCCTAACATTTCACCGCCGAGTTCACAGACCCCACCCACGTAGGGATTTAAGGCTTAATAAACCCTCACTATACCCCCCTTTAACCATTATATGAACAAAAACCCTAATAAGAAGACTATAGCTAAACCCTAGTCGGCATGCAGGGCCTGGCAAAGCCGAAGCAGAAGAAACGCAGAAGGAGCGAGGAGGATGGGAGAGGAAGGGACTTGGTAGTCAATAAGGAATGGAACTTAGGGATTAAGCGTCTATAGGGTTTAGGGATTAGGGATTAGGGTTCAGTCTACGCTTCAGGATTTAGGGTTTAGGATTGTTTCGGGTTGATTATACGGAAGAGAGGTACCTCGACCCCAAATAACCTACCTTTTGTATAACTTCTAACAGGAAATCAGAAGACAGAACAGGGAACCTCTAGAAAACAAGGCCTTATGGGCCCAGCTTTACGGTTTAGGGTTTAATATAGGTCCTTAATAATTAGAATAGGGTTTTGGGATATATTGTACCACAATTATAGTAAGGAACCCCCCAAATAGCATAGTAATTACTAAAGCCCCTATACCAGGTTTGCAGTCCTTTTTTCCCCCACTCTCAAACACCACAGACATGAATAAGAGCCACACAGCCTATCTTTTTGGCCCCCAAACCCTAAACACCCAAACCTAATCCCTGACCCCCACTAAACCTTAAATCCTAAACTCTACAGAGTTCAACCGTCAGCCAACCCTGACACCCTCTATAACCCTAAGCCCCCTACAAACCCTACCCCAGCACCTTCAAACCAGCTTGGAGAGTTTGGGGACTTAGTAAGTACTCGTTTTATGGAGTTGCATGACCAATAATTAATCCCAAATAGGGTCCTTTTTTCGGGTACGTATACAGTAGAATCCAGAAAGTTGGAACATTACTATCCTCATGCCCTTAATCTAAAGGAGGGGGAATCCCAGCACTAATCATCCTAAATCTATGTTCCAACTTTTTGGGGTTCACTATAACTCTATAGAAGAACTACTTGCCAAGTCCCCAGACCCTCCAAAAACCCTATAAACACTAAACCTTTGTAGAACCCTTCTGGATCCCTCCCAAAACCCCTAAACCATGCACCCAAAGGAACCCTAAAACCTAAACCCTAAAGAACCCTAAACCCTGCACCCGAAGGAACCCTAAACCCTAAACCCGAAGGAACCCTAAACCCTGAACCCAAAGGAACCTTAAACCCTAAACCTTCCCTTGAACCGCACATCCCCCTAAACCCTAAACCCTAAACCCAATGCAACTTAACCCTAAACCCCCCGAACCCGGCCTCCGGTCCCCGAGCTCGGAGCAGAGCGCTTTGGCCTGGTCTTCACCACTACAATTGGAAACCTCAAAAGGTGGGATGAGGGTAGGTAGGATCAAGGATCCCGTATATCAGGACTCTGACTTTTCTGAGTAGTCCCTTAATAATATAAGGGTACTCTTTTTCGTAAAATTCAGCTTTAATAAGGTGACCTCAAACTACAAATGGCCAGGAATTATGCGTGTTCTCGGGAGCCCAAAGACTAACGACTATCATGGTTCTGGCTTCGTGCTTCTACTTTTATGCTGTTGTTGTTGCTGCTGCTGTTGTTGCCTAAACCCTAACCCCAAGGGTCCAAAGGACCCAATAATTAGGTACTCGGTTTTAGGATAGTAGATACGTAGGTTAGGATTATGAAGAGCATATGATTACTGGGTACTTGGACCCTTGGGGTAAGCCCTAAACCCTGGTCCCCTGCCTCCTCGAGGACTTTCTCCGCCTCCTCGCCGTCCTCGCGCGCGCTGTACACCGCCGCGGAAGCTGCCAGCCTCGTGGATGATTCTGGCTTTGAGGGTTCAGGGTGCCCTAACCCTAGGGCTCCAAGTATGCAAATAGTACCTACTTTGGGCTCGAAAGTCTATAAATAGTACCTACTTTGGGCTATTTGGAGCCCCAGGGTATGGCTCCATGTAGACATAAAAGCTTCATTTTAAGGTTCCTTTGAAGGGTTCCTTGAAAGGGTAGGTACCTTAAGGGTTTAAGAATATTTGGGTTAGAAGGCTCCATGTACGCATATAGTACATGCTTAGGCCTTAAAGTGCCTCCATGGGAAACCCTTCGAGGCCTATGCATCTATAATTATAGTATAAGATACCGCAAAACCCTATTGAAATTAATATAATAAGGAACCCCAACTAACTTCAACGAGCCCTTTAAAAGCAACACTTTAAAGCCGAACAAAAAGAGCCGGGACGGGAGCCTTCTGAAAGACGCCTTTCAATGGCACATGAACCGGCCACGGTTTAGGGTTTAGGGTTAAGGGTTTCTGGCATCAGATGATATCCGATCCCGAGGCCGTGACATCAGCACTTGCTCCTTCCTGGCATCAGAGGCTGTAACGCTACAGGGGGCATTGCAAAAAGTCATTCATATTAGCATATTCCATCGGGCTTTGAGTGGAATACTATACTGTAAAAAACAGACAGTAATAGCAAACAATACTGACAAGAACAATAATAGTACTGAGTAGTGAATAATGACTAACGAGTAGTGAGAAGTGAATAACGAGTAACATAAAAAAAAGAACATTTTCAATTTCAGTACAGGCAGGTATTATATAAGGCTTTCATATTAATATAGGGGGTTGGGATGTCCAGAGTTTGGGACTTTGGGATTCAGGTCCACGGTTCAGAGAGCATGAACTGAAAGCACAGCGTTCAGGGCCTAGGGTCGAGAGCTTAGGGTCAAGAGTTTAGGGCATAGGGTTCAATGGTTTAGGGTCTTGAGCTTAGGATTTAGGGTTCAAGCGGACTTGCACCGGCAGCCCTTCTGACCCTCATCTGAAGCACACTGAAGAGAATACAGCCATTAAGCCCGTTCCATAAACCCAAACCCCAGCACTCGAAACATTGAACCTCCCCTGAAAGTTTCAGGCGCGACCCCTGGAACCAAAAACCAAAAATGGAAACTATACCTGGGCCCTGAAGAACCTAATATAGGGGCCCTAATTATTAACTATACTATTTGGGAGGTTCCTTGTTATAATTACAATATAATGGGCCCCCAAGCCCTATTCCAATTAATTATAAAGGCCCCTATATTACCTTTTCAGGGTTCCGTAATCTGATTCCCTTTGTTTCAATCCTTGAAAGTCGTTTCATAGAGCCTAGGTAAACCAGAAACCCGGACCCGGAGCCATGAAACCCCGCCCGTGAGCTACGATTTTTCCCCGGGCAACAACGCATATCCGGCACGGAGCATGGCATGACACGACTACTGTGCCCACCCCGCACCGCAAGGCCCATCTGGAGTGTAATTGTAGGGGCCCGAGTACCCAACAATCATAAACTCCCCCAAAGTACTCCAGAACCAAGCAATACAAGTGGCCTTAATTAAAAAGTAGAACAGTGTATGATAAGCTTATTAAGGACCCCTCAGGAATAATGTTGGACATGATTTATGTGGGCTTCTATGACCCTTAGGCAAATGTCTCGCACAGCTTGTATACAATGGTAGTAACAATGCGACTATACTAATGACAATACTGATGCAACAAATACTAGTACTAAGACGAGGACTAATCCAACACTGATGCTAATACCGCTACTAGCCCCAGTACTAGTACTGATACTAGTTGAAACACCGATACTGGTACTGATACTGCTACGAATAAGAATACTAATACTGATACCTTAGTACTAGTCTGATACTAGTTCTAGTTCCAATGCAAGTACTAGTTACTAGCTACTATCCATAACAACAATGCAGGTTCTGCAGGGTCTGGGGTCAGTGAGTTCTCTGGGCTCGCAGTGGACAAACGTCCAGGAACCAGCCTATGGAGACTTTTCCAGTTTCAACTGGTAAGGTTTGGTCGAAGGATCGCGAGACTGCCAAAGTAAAAGTGGAGTTGTAAGTTGCAAGCATCCTAAAAGGGGTTAGCCGTTTGCCCAGATATATTTCCTGCTTCCGTACTGGATTCGTTGAGATTCTCCAGCAGGGATATGCACATGAGGGAAGCACCTCGGCTCCTTTAACAAATCCTGCAGGGGAAGATTTCAGACAGGCAGCTGAGTTGCGGATCCGTAACCCGACAGTGCCAACCCAGAGCNACATGAGGGAAGCACCTCGGCTCCTTTAACAAATCCTGCAGGGGAAGATTTCAGACAGGCAGCTGAGTTGCGGATCCGTAACCCGACAGTGCCAACCCAGAGCCTTACATTTGGAGCCCAGATCGCCACCGTGATCATCACCAAAACGAACCTGCAATACTGTTGATGGACAAAATCCTGCATGACCCTAAGGACCCTAAACTATGGGAATTATGGTATATTCCTTATTATGGGTCATGCAGGATTTTGTCCATCAACAGTATCATTATGAGCTTAAGCTCTGACTCTGTATACGAAGTTCAGGGCATCGGGCTGTGATCACTCTCGCCGGTATCCGCTATCAGTCGCGAGCCCGGCTGACAGATGTGGAACTTGTGCCCACGCGACGTTGACGGACGGAAGACACCCCGGGCTCAGGGTTTTGCGTACGGCATGAGCTTTAGCATTGTAGTAAGCCCTATAAACCCTAAACCCCTACACCCTAAAACCTAAACCCCTAAACCCTAAACCCTGAACCCCTAAACCCTGAACCCTAAGATTACCGTTTAAGAGTTCAGCCTGAAGGTTAAACTCAAAGCCTCCACAACAGACCACGATGCATGTGGGGCGGACACAGGCCCTGACTTGAAGTATCCCTTCTTCAGTTTAGGGACAGGTCCATGCATCAGCGGTGTTTATGCTGACCGTTGCTGGCTGCTTGCTCTGCTAACTACTAATTGAAGGCCCAGGAGACGTTGTGAGTAGCCTCTGGGTTTTGGAGTTAAGGGCTTGGAGTCTAGTGTTTGAAGGCAATTCCGTCTAGATTACTTCTAAGCAGAAATCATACCCGGCTCGAACCTCCAGGCATTCCCACGCAAACTCAACATAAGTTTTCAGTAGGCGGTTTAGGAGGGCGTAGGGTATACCTGGACCCCAAATAACATACGTTGCTAAGAACCTGTTTAGGGTTTAGGGTTTAGGGACCCGAGAAGATCCTAGAAAGAAAAGGCTTTACAAGGTCCAGGTAGGGTTTCTGTTTCGGGTTTAGGGTTTAAGTTTAGGGTTTAGGGTGTAGGGTGTAGGGTTTAGGGTTTAGGGTTTAGGCACTCATCCTCTCTGGCCGTGAAGCAGCTCTGACTCCGGGGTGCCTCGTCCGGGGGATGCTCTGAACTAAATTATTGAAAGAAACTCATCCGCGGCATTCCGGCTTCCAGAACTTGATCTGACGCGAATCCGAGAGTGAGGGTATCAATCGGTATAGCTTCTACATATGTACTTTCCACATGCCTGTACGCATACATCGTATGTATACACGTACATATCTATGTATGACATGCATATGCACGCATTGTAGAAAGACAGAGAGTAATGTAGGCAGAGTAGAATGGCTTAGGGCTCAACCGGAGGAGAGAAAGAGCGACAGAGAGAGAGAGAGACAGGGAGACAAAGAGACAGAGCCTTAATAAGTAGAATAGGGTTTGGGCGGGTATATTATACTATAAGTGTAATAAGGAGCACCCAAAGTCGTATTGCATCTTAAAAAGCTCATGAGAGAGAGAGAGAGAGAGAGAAACTCAGAGCGACAGGGAAAGAGCAGGCTCAGCGGCAAGATCCCGAAACAGCCAAGTTCCGAAAACGACCAACCACAAAACCACACACTCAGGGTGTTGGGTTTCCGATTCCAGTTCTTTACCTTTGGTTAGTGGGGAATGGAGGAATGGGGTACAATTATAACTACTATTACTACCATTCTTCCATTCCCTACTAACCAAAGGTAGGGTTCAGGGTTTAGGGTTTAAGGCTCTTGACTTCCCAAAACCCTGTACAGTGCGACCCTGAGATCTCGGAAGACGGGCCTCGAGTTAATGTAGGGGCCTTAATAATTAGAATAGGGTTCTTGGGCCCGTTAAACTATAATGATAATAAGGAACCCCCCCTAAAACAAAACGGTCTAGGAACTTATTTAGGCCCCTACATTACAGCAGCCTCGAGATTTTTCACGGGAGCTATTATTATGACTATTGGATTGTTTGTTGTTGTTATTGTTAATCAAAGTACTAATATGAATAGTAGCATTATATATAATCACGGTTATGAGTCGTAACTCAATTTGACTTGAATATTCATGTTCATATGAATATTTATGTTGATATGACTGTGTGTACACATATATATATATGCATTGATTGCGGCAACGCGAATCGGCAACACTAATATTCACATTAATCTTCATATTGGTGTTAACGATAATACCCACAATACTGACGGGAGCGAGCCCCATAGGACGAATCGCTCAAAGCATTTTCCTGCAGGCTCGATGATGTCGGAGATGCTCTGTGGGACGTCCGGATATACCACCATTGAAATATGATCGAACCCGTAAGGTTAGGATCTATTCTGACGTATGATAGCTCCCATGCGATAAGGCCATAGTTGGACTTTCAAGTAACCAAGGAGAAAAAAAGGCATAGACTTCTATTCCATAATGGCTCCTTTAAGGAACAGGTCCATCAACAAGTATTCATGTATGGTACCCCAAGCCCAGGACTACCATTGAATTCAATGCCGAAAACCACAAAAAGGATGGCCTCTAGGGGCCTAGTCCCAGAATGGACATATGGACCGTCCGGGTACTTGGGGGCCCTGAAAGGCCCAGAAAACATAGTTAGTCGGTTGAACATGGGGTTACAATTGGGGTAACTCCATTTAGATCCATTTAGGGCACATAAAACTCTACTTATAACCAATTGCCATTCTCTGGCCCTCTAATCTACGGACGACTCTTGGGTCTTAGGGTTTTGCTTTTGACTCTTGCTAAGGAGTTTAGGGTGTAGGGATTACGGCTTACGCCTAGTCTTGCTTGAAGACTGTTAGGGTTCCGGGCCTATCAGCGTTAGAGTAGACTCAGGGTGTAGGGTTTAGGGGTTCAGGTTTCAGGGTTAGGGTTCAGGGTTTAGGGTTCAGGGTGTAGGGTTTAGGGTTCAGGGTTTAGGGGTTCAGGGTTTAGGGTTTATGGTGTAGGGCTTTAGCAAGGCTTCAGGACATGGCACACGGGGCGGAGCTTCGAGGTTAGAGGTGCCCAGCTAGTAACGTTTACCCATCGGCTCTCATAGTAATATCGAAGCCTTAATGATTAGCACAGGGTTTAGGGGTATATTATACTATAATCATAACAAGGAACCCCTACAATAGTATTGGTAATTATTAAGGCCCCTATAGCAGTTCCTTGTTGGGGTTCATATTTAGAACTTAGAACCCAGTTTGCTGTTTGCATTAGTAGAAAGTTCCTTTCGAGGTCTGGGGTCTATAGGGCTTACGAGATTGCAGGGTTTAGGGGTTAGGGTTTAGGGGTTAGGGTTTAGAGTTTAGGGTTTAGGTGCAGACGATTCCTTCCGATGCAAGAGTAACAAATCAGGACCTAGGTAGGCTATGCAGTTAAGACACAGACCATAACTCTACACCTTCAACCCCTGCACTCCTTCACCGTTGCACGCTAAACCCATACACCCTGTCCACAAGCCGCGATGCAGCAACCGATAGACTTTGGCAACGAGCAGACCGTTGCTGTCAGAGATCAAATTATCATGGCTGGCTTTCAAAGCTGTTCTTGTGCTGGATTCACGGAACATTCTGAGTAAGCTGCCCGTTTCTGACAGGGTTCTTCCAAAGTGTAAAAAGACGTGCTATTGCAGAGGGAAAGAGATGGTCAGAGGTGGGGGATTAAATCACTAACTAGGATACAGTTGGAATGAACACACCCTGTCTACATCACAGCCCAAAATGTATCTTGAGCACTAGAATTTGGTCGATCTTTACACTACAGAGGGGCCTTACCAGTCGGACTCGGATTGGTGGCGAGTTTTTCTGTAAGAACAGTACAGAGCCTTAAGAAACTCAACTACTGAAATTGCTGAGTATCCAAGCCCCTGCGTTCACCCCAAACATACACACACACACAACACGCGAACAATCCAGGTTCAAAGGCTAATGAAGCCAACAACTGCACAACCCTAACCCTGAGGCCCAACATGGCCCAAGAGCCTTATACAGTGTGTTCCTCGGGCTCCTGTTTAGGCCTGCTCTTGAAAGGCACTGGTGAACCCGATCGAGGGAAATGGCCCAAAGGCTGGTGAATGAGTATCAGCACAAGAACTTTTCAAAGCCCCAGACATATGTACAGCAGCCAGGAGAGTACACAACTTTGGCTTCTGGCCGGTTCTGACCCCTAGCGCTACGAAGCTTGCATTACCCGGAGACTCCGAAAACCAGGAAATATATACCCAACAAAACCTTTTAGATATTACTTTGGGTTTGTATACCCAAACTCCTTTTCTGGATTCCTCTTTAAATAGGCAAATACAGGATTCTTGATATCTTGCTCGAGTGGTTTTTTTGGAGTCTCCATGTATCTTGTTCGGATCGAGGAGCTTCCAGGATAAGACAAGAAAGGGTTGATGACACAATTTGGTGCAGTTGGACTAGCACTGCCTTAGGCCTTCAACCATGTTGGGCTCAGGGTTTTACGTTTGAGAATATCTTTCTGTTAGCTTTATAGGGCTTTTGGTTTAGGAGTTGCAGGTTGAGGTTTTCAAATGCTTTTTCGGGCAATTAAGTCAAGAAGAGCGTAAGATAGGCGGATAACGCGGTGTACCAGAGCTCGGATCGAGCTCACTAGATCCCTTGAGGCCCTAAGATATCTAAGAGGCTACGCTGCAGCGCGGTACATGGGGGTTGAGGGGGGGTGGGGGGCGGGGAGGCAGAGGGGGTTTAGGGCTTATGCCCTAAGCCCTAAACCCTAGACCCGGAGGACCACACCCTGATTCAGACATTGGATTCGGAAGCGAGCTCTATCCTTACACTGGTTCGCCCAGTGATCCGCTCATCCAGTGACTGATGGCATGGCATGAGGGCATGATCGGGCTGTTAGTAATTCGATCCTCCCAAACCGAGAAGGCCACATTCCACGCTCCAATTCCAAGACCCTAAACTGCAACCCTAAACCTCGCAATGCGAGAATTCACTACGACAGACTCTACCGCAGCTGCATGGCGACAAGTCCCAGACTCCCCGACCTAACACATGTGACAAGCTCGCAAGCCCTTGATTCAAAACGCGCACAAACGGAATGGTTCGAGTTCATGGAAGGAGTACCAGTTGCGAGTCTGAGTCCTTCCGTGTTGGGCTTTTAGATTGAATGCTTAAGATTGCCGGCCCGCATGAAATTTAGGCTTTAAAGCATATACTATATGGATACATGGACCCTTAGGGTATGGATAGATTCCACACCGGAAATCCTGTGCAAATCCCCACCGCCCGCCATCGGTCCAACGCAGAGGCGACTTTCGGCCGACAAGCCCTGTGATCTCATGGGCTACGAGGTCTCAAGGCTTTCATGGTTTAGGGTTTAGGGTGTAGGGGTTTAGGGTTTACCTGGACCCCAAATACACTATCTTCTTATACGTAGATACAGAAATCATAACAAGGAGCCTTATGTGGGGTTCAGGTAGGAACTGATACGGAATCCCTAAACCCTAAACCCAATACCCCTTGGGGTTCAGGTAGGAACTGATACAGAATCTTACTTGTCCTGGGGACCCTGAACCCTAAACAGCATCCTGGGGAACTGAATCTTAACCTTGGGAATATACAGGGTTATAGTCCCCCCAATATAGTAGAAGCCAGAAAGTTGGAACATAGTTGTCCTCATACCCTTAAGGTAAAGTATAAGGGATCCTAGCACTAATCCTCCTAAAGCCATGTTCCACCTTTCTGGGTTCTACTATAGAGTTAAAGGTTATGTGGGAGTTTCCGAAAATGGGGGACCCTAATATTGTACCCTATATAGTAGGATCCTTACTCCCATATACATACTCTTCTACTAACGAACGGATTTTCGAGTTTGGTGGTCTAGCATTGCGGCCTTCAGGGTCGGATCCAGACCCCCGACTCACAGACCTGGTCTTCCCTTAAGGCTCCATGTGCCCACGTAGTACATACTTAGACTTAGGCTTAATAGTATCTACATGGGCACCTGTTCGAGGCCCAAGTTTTCTACTAACGGGCACTTGGAGATTGAAGCCGCGATATCAAATATACGTGCCGTAATCCTTGTGATGCGGACGGGGCATACTAATCAGGGAACCCCTGAACCCTGAGAGGTAAACCAGTAAATAACAAACCCCCGAACCCCAAACTCTACCTAAGTTAATGCAGTCTCCATTGTAGTTGTTCAAAATTATATCACTGGCTAAAAAAATGAACTACGATGGAGACTGCAGGTAAACCCCTAAAGCCTTAACCCGGCAGAAGATCCGGCCAAATTGATTTCCTGAAGCCTAGGAGATACAGGAACAGGTGTCCTGGTACCGAATACCTTCTGTCTGTGGGCTTGAAGCTATAGATCCTCTATGCTACTTTGGGGTGTCAAGATAGATCATGCACACCCTGAAGTCTATGATTTCGGGCTGAGTACTCAGGCATGCCGTGGTGGCGCGGATGCCTAAATAAGGTCTGAACTAGCTCCTAGCTCCTCTAACTGAGGATTACCCATAGGCCCCAAAGTAGTTCCTTTTTGGGGTTCGTATTTAGAGTTCTATAAGGGAATCCCAAAAAGGAACTACTTTGGGGCCTATGGCTAGGCTGGTTTAGAGTTTCAGTTCTTGGGGTTTAGCGTTTAGGGGTTGGGTGTTCAGGCCAGGCCGTTCAGGTACAAGGTCATAACCAGCTAAGCCCTAAACCCTAAACCCAAGTTCCCGAACCCTAGGCTCTGCCTTCATCTACTACGATAACCGACTTATTCAGCTTGGTCCTAATCTCAGCCCGAATATGGCTTTTTGGGGGACCCTACAAAATCAAAGGTATTCTTGGGTTATGGGAGTTTCCGAAAATAGGGAACCCTAATATAGCACCCTAAATAGTAGGATCCTTATTATAAGGACCCCAAAATAAGGTACCCCTAATTTTCGGAAACTCTAAACCCTAAACCCTAAACCCTTTATAGAACCCTTATAGATCCCTTTAAGGAACCCTTAAAGGATCCAAGTCTAGGCTTTTGGGGGTTGTGGGTGTACGGTTATAGAACTTCAACTGCAACTCTGAGAGGTCACTGAGCTTGGGCTGAGCTGCACGGAAAGCACACCTCTGCACCACTTCACAGCGGGATTTAGGGTTTACCCATAGGCCCCAAAGTAGTTCCTTTTGGGGATTCCCTTATAGAATTCTAAATACGAACTTCAAAAGGGAACTACTTTGGGGCCTAGGGGTAAGGGCCATGTGCCCCTGATAAATTATATGCTAATGTCGAGGTTTTAATAACTGAAACGGAGTCCCTTGATAATCAGGCAAATGTAGCATCTAATAAATAAACGGGGTCTTGGGGTATATTGTCATGAAAACTGATGTAAAGATATGCGGACCATAGGCGGCAACTGCTACTATCTGTTCAGAGCTCTTTAGTAGAGTCCTGCTCAATGCAGGCCCTGAGCTCTAAATCCCGAAACACTGCACCCGAAGCATTCAGAAAATATGGCCAAAGCTGGCTCAGAGCAGCTGGTACTTGAACCACGCGGTTGGACCCCAACACTCCTTCTGCTCGCAGGGAGGGGGGTGGCCCATCGTAAGGGATCCTTGGGGTGTTCTTAGTTGCTGAGTTCATAAGCCCCAAAAAGTGTACACTTTCAGTTTTATAGCGGCTAATATTATCCCAAAAGTATAAAGTGTATCTACCCGACAAACCCAAAACCCTAAACCCGATAAACTCTAAACCCTATTAAACCCTAAACTCCATAAACCCTGCGATGCCGTTTGGCCCTAAGGCCAGGTGAAGGTTTAAGGCGTACAGTTTGAAGTTTAGGTGTGAGGGTCTGGGGTTTCGGGTTTGGGGTTTAGGAGTGCAGAGTCTGAGCTTAGGATATATGGGGTGTAGGGCTACACCCTAAAACCCAAACCCTTGAACCCTACACCCTAAAGGTTACAAGTTAAAGCCTATCAGGTGTTCCGATTCAGAGACTAGGGTTTCATGTACCCAAACCGTATATACCTTGGCCTTAAAGTACTCCCTCTTTAGGTACATTGGGCTCAAAGTACATACATGGACCCCGAGGGTTAGGGCTTTGGAACTGGGACATCACGTGGTCAAGTGGGCAGGGAAAGTCCCCACTCAGGGTGCAAAGGAACTCATACTTAGTTTAGGGTTTAGGGTTTATAGGGTCTAAGGGTTTAGGGTTTAGGGTTTATAGGGTCTAAGGGTTTAGGGTTCATGGGGTCTAAGGGTTTAGGGTTTGGGGGTTTAGGGTTTAAGCCGTATGACCCTAAACCCAACTGCTGAACTAAGCGTCCTTTGGACCTTGAAAGGCTTGGGTTTGCTGTAGGTCAGTCTTGTGGCGAGTAGGATTCACCACGTGCCACGGCTGGAGAGCTTCTATTAGGGGTTTGGCCGGCGGATTTCACAGCACAAGCGGCAAAGCCCCAAACCTGCTAGAATATCCAGCAAGCACGACGAATCCCCGCCAAATCCACACAACATGTCACAAGCTGGTACCGTAAACTCTTCGACCCAATCCCTAAACCCCAAACTATATCCTAGCAATCCTAAGGCAGTTCCGAAAGGCGCCGTGAAGAAAGCCGAGGTGCTGGGAAGAGTTGACAAGCTCGGAATCCCGCCTTTGGGGAATCTGATGGGCTTCGGGGCTCGGGGGTTTAAAGTTTGGTATTCTGAGGCTTTCTTTGATTAAGGGTTCTATAAAGGGAGCTATAAGGGTGTAGGGTTTAGGCTGTGGCTTTGGGTGGGGGGCCGCCTTTGTGATTCATGCATGTGTGCTTTTCTTGTGCTAATGGCTCCAATCCCATCCACATATCGGAGCAACATATTATACTCACTCCGCCCGCCCCACAACTACTGCATGCCTTCCTAAACCCAAGTATCCCATTATGAGGTACTTTGGACAATCCGAAGCCCTCCATTTCGCTTTGTTAATCCCTTGTACCTCGGATCCGCAATCGTTGAGAAAGGAGGTCTGAGCAGTTAGTTCTTACATATCGCAACACAATATACCCCAACCCTGAACCGCCTAAACCCCTACCCCTAAACCCCCAAGCCCCGTAAAAAAAAACCCTTAATTAAACTCCTTTAGAAACCCCCTAAACCCCTAAAAACCCTCAAACCCTACACGTTAAAGCCTTCAACCCCCTATTGAACCCATAACCCCTAAAACCCGAAAATAGCCTAAAACCCCTAAACAACCCCAAAAAGCCCCTAAACCCTAAGACCCTGCTCTTCACCGGGCCACCCGTTTCAAGTCCGTGGCTTCAAAGCCTTGGAGGGAGAGCTCAGCGATGGAGGTGCCTTTGACCATGGATTTAGGGTTTAGGGGTTTAGGGGTTAGGGTTCAGGGTTTAGGGGTTTAGGGGTTTAGGGTTTAGGGTTTAGGGGCTAAGGGGTTAGGGATTTCGGGTTCGGGGTTCCCTTAGAACGGCGTAGGTTCTAGGCTGTAGGCCAGGGAGTTTGGGTTTTGGGGTTGAGGGTTTTAAGCTGGTAATCAGGCCAAGGATTTCGGGCGTCAAAACAAGGGCTCCTGGACAAGGCTTTAGGGTTCCTGTAGGGGTTCCTTTATGAGCTTGAGGGCTCCGTTTGAGGGTTTATTAGGGAGTTGTTCCTCTTTTGACTTCATTCTTTTCGGTATTTGTTCAAGGGCTGCTTTGAGGTTTCCTTTGGACTTCTTGGCTCAGGGTTTTAGGGTTGACTTGGATACCCTTTCGATTTTTATTTAGTGTTAATATAAGATGGACTGTGGTGGTCATCAGGGAGGTGTGCCATCCTTAAAACCCTAAACACCGAAAGCACCCAGGCCTAAAACCCGACATCCGGGGCGTAAAACTTGGACCCTTATCGGGAATCCTCAAATAAAGGAAGCGGCTTAAAGGAATCTCTTTAAGGAGCTCTTCACGGAATCCCCCTCAAGGGGCAAGACACCCTTCCTGCAGTAATGAACCACAAATCTTAAGGGAGCCAGGGAACCCTTACCTTACCCATAGGCCCCAAAGTAGTTCCTTTTTGGGATTCCCTGATAGAATTCTAAATACGAACCCCCAAAAGGAACTACTTTGGGGCCTATGGGTAAGCCCTAAAGCCTTAAAAGGGTAAAAGTAGCGCTTCAGGGAACCCCCTCGCAAGCCAAGACACCATTCCTGTAGTTGCGCGCCGCCTGCAAGCTCCTCGTTTTGAGGCTTTTCTGTACCACAGAGCTTGGGCTTAGGGTTTAGCTTGATTTTGGAGTTTTGTTGGGTTTCCGGGTTTAGAGCTTAGTTTAGGGCCTAGGGTTTAGGGTTTAAAAGCCTTACTGATAAGAATGGGTTTCCTTTTGCGGGCTCTTATAAGGGCTGCAGAACGATTTGTTCTATACTCTGGTATACATGTACTGAGGAGATCTAAAAATGATGCTATTATTCCTTAGGGTTACAGTCTAGTTTCATATAGCAAACCTACACCTTAAACCTTCACGGGAACTCTGTAAGGATCCCTTTCAAGACACCCTACTCCATTTATTGAGGCTCCTTTCTTCCCAGAGACTCCAAAACCGACTACATCACAAACCCAATTGGTCAACCCGGCGGTCCTCGAATCGCATCCTGCCTCTCGAAGCTCGTCCACCTCTGGGTGTCGATTTCAACAGTCCCCAAAATCATGTATAGCTAGGGCTCCATATTAGACAATAAAAAAGAGAAAGTGTCCCAAAGCAACACCTAGAACGGTGAACTTAACCCAAAGCTCCGTTGGATCCGTTAGGGTTTGTAGGGTGTAGCGTTTAGTGCCGTTTAGGGTTCGTAAACAAACTTACGGATTCCAGTGGAGCCGTTGGGGTATTGGGGGGGGGGGTAGGGTAGGGTTTAGTTATCCGTTGGGGTTTAGGGTTTATACAGTATACAGTATAGGGTTTCTGGTTTAGCTATCTGTTTGGGTTTAGGCAGGGTATGCAGCTTAGGGTTTAGGATTTAGTAACATCAGTAAGGATTCCAGTGCGATGGGCTTCGGGTTTGTCAATGCTTTGAAGCCGAAAGCCGTAGAGTGCTTGAGCAACTGTGAGGTTTTCACAGGCTTCTACGAGGGTTCTTTTGGCGTCTTATGTGGGTGCTATACAGTCTTGTGGGGCATAAGGGCTTCGAGGCCTGAAACAATGAAGGCTGTAAGCATTCGGGCTAGGGCTAAGCATTTACGCTTCAACGCTAAGAGTGTTGGCGAAGAGTTATGGGTTCTGTGTTCTCTAGATCCGCCAAATACACATGACAATATTTCATGGTACAAAACCCCAAAACGACTAGTCTGACAAATCATGCCTTTACCCTAGGGCTCCAAGTATACAAATAGTATTTTCATTGGTGTCTAAGGTCTACAATTGGGTGGTTGTCAAAATTAGGGTCCCTTTTTGGGCACCCTAAATAATAGGTGCCGTCCTATGTTAGGGACCCAAAAAGGGACCATGGTTTTGACAACCACCCAAATAGAGCCTACATTGGGCTATTTGGAGCCCCAGGGTTATGAAGAGCCGAAGTCCGGCAAGAGCCCCCAGAGACTCCAAAACCCCTTAATTCAGGAACATACCGTAAAATACGGTAGGATCCCTATTATGGATTAAGGAACATACCTTAAAGTATCCTAGGATCCCTATTATTAATGGTTTAAGGAATATTCCTGACTTAAGGGATCTTGGAGTCTCTGAGCCGCAGGCTTTTTTCTTAACTTTTGAGGCCGAAGCCGGCAGACCGAATCACACAAACTGAACTGTGCGACAAAAGGAAGGCTTTTGTTTAAGTCTTAGTTGCTGGGTTCATAAGCCCCCAAAATGTTACACTTTCAGTTTTATAGTGGGTAGTATTATCACAAAAAGTGTAAAGTGTATCCACTCAGCTACTAAGTGCACGTCTGCCAGGGTTTAGGGTTTCGGGACCCTGGCGGCTTGTCCAAGTAAGTTCTTTTCTGACCAATGAACATATTACTTGTCCAGTATCCTGGGGGACCTAAAGGTTAACCTCTGGGGTGGGATTATAGTTCCACAAAGGGTCAACGGTTACCTACTCTACTACCCGAAACTGCCTGTTGCAACCCACATCTTCAAGATTCCAAGATCGAAACACACCAGAGTTCGAGACCAAGTAGAACAGTTGGACATTGACGGACCCTGCAAGTAAAGAAGCCAAGCATCAAAATCAGTATGCAAAAAAAATTGCGAATTGCAATACACCCTGAACCCTGACCATGCACTCCGAACCCTAAACCCTAAAGCCTCAACCCTGAACCCAAATCCCTGACACCATCACGAAAGCATCTAGTATGCCACTCAGTTGCTGAGTTCATAAGCCCCAAAAAGTTTACACTTCAGTTTTATAGTGGGTAATATTGTCACCAAAAGTGTAAAGTGTATCCACTCAGCTACTAAGTCTTTTCGGCCCACCACAGAGGAGACTTGCCTGGAAGCCGAGCTCCATCAGGGCCTCAAGGGGTCTCTTCAGTTTTGTTTGTTCCTTAATTAAGGGGTATTGGGCTCTCTGGGAGGGTCCATGTACCCAAATAGTATATACTTTGGCTTTAAAGTATTCCCCCATATAGGTACATTAGGCCCAAAGTATACAGTAAACCCCATAAAGTTGGAAACCGGGCTAAGGCCAAATGGTGCTGGGATTCCCTATACATGACTCTTAAGGATTCGGATTGAGGCTATGGGGTTTCCAACTTTGGGGCTTCTACTGTAAGTTGTGGCGGCTCTCCGTTGATCCGGCCGCCTGATGTACTATGATTAGAATAGGGTTTGGGGATCCCTTACCCTAAAGAATACTATTGGCAATACTCTGGGCTTCTACAGCATAGAGGTTTACGGTCTAGGGTCGTTGGGACCTGCAGGGTAGAGCGACTTTACATACCAGGACAAGGCTATGTAGGGCAAAATAAAGTCGATAAAGCACGTAAATGGTTTAGGAGGCAAGAAGCAACAAAGCCTTAATACATGGCTTAACGTGTGGCCGTATATTTTTCGAGCAACAATATATCAAAGCTGCATAGGGCAAACCCGAAACCCTAAACCATGATGTCTACACTAATTCTTCAGAGCCCTATCCCCAGATCAAGCCTTAGGGCTCTTAACTCAAGGTTCCAGGTGTTGGGCGGACCTACAGTAAACCCCATAAAGTTGGAAACCGGGCTAAGGCCAAATGGTGCTGGGATTCCCTATACATTACTCTTCAGGATAGAGGCTATTGGGTTTCCAACTTTCAGGCTTCTACTGTAGAGCTTTAGGAATGGAGGGGTTTGCTAGATTCTCGGCTGATGGCTGATGACCATTCCTAGCCTGCAATCGAAAAGCAGCTGCCGCCATGATCTTTAAAGACCCTGTTTCGGTTGGGAGCCACCTTGCTGCTTGTGAGCTTTAATTAGTATCGACAACCCTTTCAACACTAAGCCCAAACCAAGAAATGAGTATTCCTGCCGCTATTAAGCTATTTGTTGTTATTATCATAAGTATTCAAAACGACTTCTCGATTGCTGAATCGTATTCCATCTCGAATTGCCTCGAACTAAGGACGTGGATGCCTCTGTGGGATGCTCGCAACTAAACGGTGAACAATCGATGAATGGTCGCCCATGACACATCTTAACTTAACGGCAAGCTGCAACCCAAACAGGAACTGCACCCTAAATCTCCGACTTCACATCCTTCAATGCTGTCAAGTTGCCAGCACTGTGGTACCAATCTCGCGCAACTCGCGCGCAGAGAAGCCGGCGGCCTGCGACGCCCACTTTCAATATGACCCCTAACCCATATACCCTAAAACCGACTAAGGCTTTAGGCCTTGTGACAATGATGCAGCCATGTAGGGGTCTCTACATATATCCAAACGGTAGAAACTATCTAAAGCAAGCAACATACATACACATATGTACATCATCACATACGTACACATGTATGTACATACTCATACAAGCACACATGTGCACACGCACACACACACATACACATACACATCCATACACATGCATACACAAGCTTACACATACATACACATACATACACATACATGTATGCGCACACATACACATTCATCATGATATACGATACACTTGCAGACATACACGTACATGAGCATACACACATACATACACACATACGTACATACATACAGACAGACAGACATACAGACACACAGACATCCATACATATGTACATACATACAGACGGACAGACAGGCAGGCAGAAAAAACAGAAGCATATACACACACATACACGCGCACATGCAAACGCACAGACACATACACATACACATACACCTGCACAGGTGCATGCACAAGATGACCCCCATATGAGTCAGACCGAAACCCTTTGTCGCGCTGGGAAGCTGAAGACATCATAGAAACACATACGTAGTCAAAGACCCGCAGCCGTAGCCTTCAACTAGTTGGGTGTTGGAACTTGCGGTTTGGGACTATACGGTCTCGCATAGCAAGAGTGGAGGACTCCCCCGTGGAGACGCCTTCAGCTCCTCACCAGTGAAAAGCTCCTGCATCTGGGTAGTTTTCGTAAGGGTCCCTTTCAGGGTCGTTTTTATAAGGGTGGCGTACTAATTTAAGGGACTCTGATTTAGAAAACTACCCATGCGCGTGCGCGACGCTGTGGCTTTAGCTCTTGCAGGATCAGCGGATTTCGGACCTAGGCGATGATTGGAGTTACAGGCTTCTAACCTAGGTCAGGTCTGCATGACAACTTCCCTGCTGATTTTGACCTACAAAGTCCTCTTTCAAGTGGGTTCGAATGGTTGAGATTTGCAGGTGTATGCGGAGAGGGTCTGCGATAGTCAGTGGAGCACATGAAGCGGATGATTAAAGCAATGTCTGCGAGAAGGTTTGGGGAATTCCGTATCCAAAATAGGATTGGTATATGTTACCGCTTGTCTTCTTATGTGCCTTAGCTCCACCAGGAGGAATCCTAGCTTCGACTCATGATACTCCCTCAACCCTTTGCAAGGTTTCTTTTGCATACCCTAAACCCTAAACGGGTCCGTCAGGCTTCACTTCGGGCTCAGTGCTGAGATAGCGGCCTTTAGAATTGGGACAGGTTTAGGGTTTAGGGTTTAGGGGGTATAGTATTCTCAGTATACTCATCCCAATGTTGAACCTGGGACTGAAGACTCAGTCTCGCCTTATTCCCGGGTCCACATCCAAGCTACCTCCTGAATTATTAAGAGAAGCTCCATAGAAGAGTATCATTATAGAAAACAGTTAGGGGGCCTAAGGACTAATGTTGGTACTTATTCAGGCGTCTGTGCTACGTTAGGGTTTCCCACCCCTCCGGGTCCAGAATCCGGATGTCTGCTTTGTGCAGCTCGCGTGCAGAGAAACCCATCTCCTGCAGGGGAGTCTCTGGCAGAAAAGCGTAATATAGGGGGCTTAATACTTAGAACATAATCTTGGGGTATTCGGGAGCCCCTTCAGCATTTCGGTCGTGATTGTGTGGCAAAGTCTTGACTATGATTTACCCGAAGGAGGGGCCACACTATTTGCCTAGATAGGGAATACTTTATTTAAGGCCAAAGTATGCACTAGTTGGGTACACGACCCTTATGATTTAGGACTTTGGGATATAGATCCGGGCTCGCCGCCGAGTTGGGCCAATGCATTATGTGTACTCTTCATGTGTTGCGGAGAAAGTAAATGATGTTTGTTTGCATGGGCCTGTGAAAGGGCTCAAAGAGTGAGGTGAAGGCAGGTGGGGTAATCCCCAAATAAGAGTCCTTGCATATAAGGGATTCTTGGTCCTACCTACCCTCATCCCACCTTTTGAGGCCTCCAAGGCGTTGGTGTAGTGGCTTTGCCGACAGTGGTTTCCTTTAACTAGTTGGTCTAGGGTGTGTGTGTGTGTGTGTGCGTGCGTGTGTGCGTGTGTAGACTCGTCCTCAGCCTGTGAAGTGGCTGTGGGTACAGTGACTCGGGGCAAGTCACGGGAAACCCTTCAACCCTCTAGATAAAGCAACGCAGTGGCCCCGCGACGGAGAGGAGCAAAACAAGCCCTGACAAGCTTGGAAGCAATCTCTCTGCCGCCAACCGCGGCTTTCTTTTTCACCTAGCCGCTTCATCACGCCAGAAGTGCTGGACCTTCTCGTCGATGTCTGCAGCCATCCTAAGAACATATACGAAGGTTGGTGACCTGGGTGGGCAAGACAAGATGGCCCTGGCAGTCTCCGCAGCAGAGGCAGGCTCTTGCTGCGGCTTTAAGTCCGACGGGAGGTCGTGCCAATGCCGCAATACCGTGCATTCACTGAGAAGGTGCGGCAGGCCTGATCGAACACCGCGGTTGCAGAGAATGCATTGCAGTCGCGCGCGACTGAGCCTACCATCGCGCTGAGTTATACGGCAAAACCCTGCACGCAATCGACACAGAGACCTGATGCGTTGCCGGTCTTCCCAACCAAGAGGTGTGGAGGCCACAAGTTGCAGCAATGTGCTGTGACAGGGCTGGAAGCTCAGGTACGGGGGCACTTTGGTGGATCTTTCAGCCTCGGCCGTCCAGGCCGGCAAACTAAGCTCTCTGCAGCGGCCTCTTACATACAGCTGATACTTCTCCAAGGTCCCTCCCTGGTAGGTCCAGTTGGGCAATCTAAGATGCCATATGCCTCGAGCAGAGCCTGACTCTTGTGAGCCCAAGAAGTTGGCCAAGCATGCGAGCAGCGGAAGACACTAGCATAGAGGTCTGCCGCCGGCATGGACCACAGCTTAGCTCTACGCAGTGCCACATGCGAGACCACAATGAAAAACCTTGACGTGTCCCAACCCAACTCCGATAAGGCTGTAGCTGCATTCTGCCATTCGCTGCCTAGGGTCTAGGGGTTTAGGCAACGGGCGCTTGGATCCTGCTTGGAGCACCCAGCCCTACTCTAGATCCGAAAGCTCTATAATTCCAAGAGGGTCCATCTATTCTAATTTTTATGGAATTAGGACGCACCAAACCCATAATAAGGATGGTCTTCTGGTACCTCTGGAAACATAAGCTCACAGGAAGCAAGCCCCGGAAGAGCTGATTGAGACCCTAAACGGCCCAAAAACCTAAACCCGGAATCGGAGCTCCTTCAGCTCTTCTCCAGAGAAGCCCGCCTGGCTCGAACATGCACATCGGATTGGAACCATTCTGTTCGACATCAACACACAGTCAACCCTATGCTAGGCTTAGATTCAGTGGGGTCTAGGGTCTAGTCTTCAGAGCTTTGGGCTTAAAGACTATGCCATGTTATGCCCTAGGACCCAAGCACGAAAACAAGATCTGTTCACAAGCCAAACCTTAACCTGAAGAACCTACCTTTTTAGGGTTCCCTATTAGGATTTCCTTATACAGGTCCTTAAAAAGGTAGGTTATTTGGGGTTGAGGAAAGCCATGAACCCCCAAGACTTTACCAACACCTCGGGGGCCACCAAAGGCTCGGGAATAACAGGACCTGCATGGGGCCCCCAGAAAAACTGCAATGCGGCTGTGGGGTCGGAGGGTACCCTAAAGCCTAAATCCTAAATTCAAAAATGAACACCTCGAACCCTTTCTGCCCACGAAGCGGTGTATGGTACAGTCACAAGCTACCCAGAGACACCCTGAAAAGCCCTTCTTTGAAACACATCTTACCTCGAAGCCCTAAACTTGCTCCAAACCGTCAAACCTCAACCCCTAAACCGAAACCCCTAAACACGACACCCTAAAACCCTAAACCCCTAAACCCTAAACCCCTAAACACTAAACCCTCATTCAACTCAGAGGGGTCGGGTTCGACCTTCTTCAGGCGGCTGGCAATACGCCGTTCGGACCTCGTTTCTCTTATCATCGGGCTCGGAGCTCCGGGTTGCCCTACCGTCTCCGTTGTAGCTCCGTTTCTTAGTTGCTGAGTTCATAAGCCCCCAAAAGTGTACACTTTCAGTTTTATAGTGGGTAATATTATCCCAAAAAGTGTAAAGTGTATCCACTCAGCTACTAAGGTTTTGCTAACCAATTTCTATGTCTAGGATGCTCTCACATATAAATTTGGTCAACCAAAAAAGGAACGACAATGGGGACTCTAGGTAGGATGGGTAGGATTCAGGTTTGCAACCAATGCAGACCCCTATTTGCAGACCAGACCATCCTTAACACGACGTTCTAATCCGTAAGGAAAAGCTGTTGATAAATCAGGAATCTACATTCATGAACTTCCAGGTTAGCAGGTGAAACTCTGTTTCAGGAAGAGAATGCCGCCACATATAGGTACGACTATGCACAAGTTGATGTCAGCCACAAACATAAGCATTAAAAAACACGCAGCTTTTCCATGAGACATGCTTCGTATCTTTGGGGCTAGCCTCCGCAAGCACTCTTCGGATTTTTCTGTTCTGTAACTTGAATCTAGGGCGACCACTAGTATTGAGGCACAAATTCTTAGGCGGAGGATTTGGGAGGCTTACTACTTGAAGGGGCAGGGGACTTAGTAAGTAGGTTATGAGTAGAGTTATAAGTTATAAGTGCCTTAAATGGAGTTACCCTAATTATAGCCCTACTTATAACAAAACTTACTAAGTCCCCTGCCCCTTCAAGTACACATGCATCAGGGAACCTCAAGGAATCCGGAATACTACATTTCAACATTTTCAGGCCGCGTTGATAGCGAATTTTTGGATGCTGGCGATGCATCATAGCCCTAAACCCGGTTTAGGGCTATCATGCATCGCTAGCATCCAAAAAATCGCGATAAAATGCGGACCCTCAAACCTAAACCCTACTGTCAAGGAATTTCGGTGCGAGAAGTTGTAAAACCCGGAGCTCCTTCTAAGGGCTATAGGGCGTAGGGCTACTTACCCAGAGGGTCCATATACACTACCTATGGAATTAGGCCCCCAAAAAACCATCCCTATTTTGGTTTTGGTGACCTAATTCCATAATGGTAGTGTATGTGCGACCCTCTGGGTTAGTTGCTGAGTTCATAAGCCCCGAAAAGTTTACACGTTCAGTTTTATAGTATTTTATAGTGGGTAACATTATCCCAAAAAAGTCTAAAGTGTATCCACTCAGCTACTAAGGTTAGGGATCAGGGCTGGGGGTTTATCGTTTGGGGTTTACGCGCCGTCCGACCCTGAACTCAAACCATGGCCGGAACAGAAAAGACGGGTCAAATTAGGGGCTATATGCTAGACTGGTCAAAGTCCCATTGGGCATTGTCCCTCAACCTAAACCCACAATCCTAATTCCTACACACGATCCTCAACTCTGACCCCTGCACTCTCGAGTCAACAGCTATACATCCTGTCCTGTAGGGGCCTTAATACTTAGAATAGGGTTTTAGAGGTTCTAAGCCGGGACCTTGAATGTTAGGCTTAAACCTACCAAGAATGGTAGGGCCGCCCATGCCCGAAACCCTAAACCTCTACACCTTTACAGCTCAACCTCTAAAGCCCTAAATCCCAGGACCGAAAACCTAAGAATAGTAACACTAACCATAACAACATTGATAACAACAGAAACTACCTCGGTAGTAACGCCGGCAATACCATTGTCAAAACTCATAAAATGATAACAACAAATAGCAACAATACTAGTACTGGTAGTGAGTGGTACTAGCAACCACAACAGTGCAATAGTTAGGTAATTCTGGTTGTAATGGCAGGAGCAGCAAACATCATACCAACAACAAACCCATAATCAACCCTATACGCTCAAAACCGTTAACCCTGAATCCCAAACCCTCTATGCCGCAAACCCTAAACCATTCAAACCTTAACCCCCCTACAATAAGAAGGATCCTACTATTTAGTGTACTATATTGGGGTCCCTTATTTTCGGAAACTCCCATATTCCTTAATTAAGGGATATTGGAGTCTCTGGGTTCAGGGCTTTGGGCACCCTGAACCCATAGTCAGCCGGAGAACCGGAGCTCGAAGGCTGCACATTTCAGGTCCCGGAGAACTTGCCTCGGCCGGGAGAGTCCCCCCTTAGCCCTAGTTTATAGTGAACATATGGGAGTTTCCGAAACTAGAAGACCCTAATATAGTGTTCTAAATAGTAGGATCCTTATTATAACGGTTGATGGACAAAATCCTGCATGACCCTAAGGACCCTAAACTATGGGAATTATGGTATATTCCTTATAATGGGTAATGCAGGATTTTGTCCATCAACCGTAGTTTATAGTGAACCCCAGAAAGTTGGAACATGGCTTTAGGAGGATTAGTGCTAGGATCCCTTATACTTTACCTTAAGGGCATGAGGATAATGATGTCCCAACTTTCTGGCTTCTACTGTAGGGATTTAGAGGTTTACGGGTCTTTGTGGGTTTACGGTTTAGAGTTTCGGCTTTTTTTTGGCAATTTATAACTGGGATTGTAGGTACACCAAGTGGGGCCATCCTGTCTTGGACACCTCCCCTACAGGTCCATGTACCGAAATAGTTATTTTGGGCCCAATGTACCTGAATAGGGAATACTTTAAGCCCAAAGTATATACTATTTGGGTACATGGGCCTTCAAACCCTAAACCCTAAACCCTTATGGTACCCTAGTATAGAACCCTTACAGGAACCCTAACCCTATATTGGGTACATGGACCCTTAGGGTTAGGTCCCTTGGACCTTGCAGTCGGGTAAGCCAGGCTTTTAGGCTTGGGCGTTAGACCCTACTTGGAGGCCCAGGAGACTTGAGGGCTTCCTTTAAGGGTTGCTATATGACTTCTAGAAGGGTTCGAATCATAGTACTTAGAGGCCCCCCCTGGGGACTTAGCAAGTAGGGTTATAAGTAGAGTTATAAGGACCCTAAATGAAGTTACCCCAATGATAACCCCACTTAAAGCCGACTTACTACGTCCCCTAGGCCTCCAAGTAACCGATGCTCTAGGGCTCAAAATAGCCCAAAAGCCTTATATAGTATGGTCTTTGGGCCCAAAAGCCTTAATATATGAGTCCTTAGAGCCTTAGTGATGTTGTCTCTGGGCACGGCTTAGGGGGACTTCTGGAGGCTCGAAGGTCTGGTAATGGAGGTTTTTTGCTCGAGGTTTACGGGTTTGGGGGTTTAGGGGTTAGGGTTTGGAGGTTTAGGGTTTGGGGTACGGGTTTGGTGGTTTAGAGGTTTTGGGGTTTGAAAGCATGTTTTGATGAGTTTTGGGGCGGGCCTGGTTCAAAACCTTTTGGAGCTCCTGTTACGTCAACTAAATGGCTTGAGCGTTTTTTCTTGAGCTTGGGGTTTTCAACATACAGGAACCTTGATAATTCAAGCAGAGTTCTAAAGCAGGTCAGTGTGCAGTACCCCTCCCTTAATTCCCGATGATCAAGAATCACACATCCTCCATTCAGGGCTTCTTGGGGTTTTTTCTGGCAGAGTTTAAACTGTCATCCCGGACCCTTCAAACTCCTTGCATATCCGACATCCTAACGGTCCTACCAGGACCCTCCATGTGCCCTTAAATAGAGGTATATGACCCCCAATAATGGGCGTTTAGGGTCTAATAGAGGGTAGATGGAGGGTCTAGGTAGCATCTGGGTTATGGGGACATAAAATTAAACTAGGGTTTGCGGATGTTTGGGGGTATATTACATGCTATAGCAGGCACCCTAAGTGGGACCCTAAGGAATACTGTTTGCAATTGCCCAGGCTTCACTGTTACCCAGACCCCCGGGAGGATCCAAAACGTAGATCCCTTAATGGGGGTTCCTATAAAGTACCCTTAGTAGTATAGGGCCCCAAATTAGGGGATCTACTTTCTAGATCCTCCCTTAAGGGGTCTGGGTACACTGAAAAACCTCAGCGATGCAACGAAAAGGCAGGTGAGTACTCCCCGAAATGGCCAGCGCCTCGGAAGATTTGGGGATTCGGGGTCTCCCTTCGATGCCTGTCATAACCCTAAGGCTCTAAGGACTCATATGGGTGGTTGTCAAAATTAGGGTCCCTTTTTGGGTCCCTATTATAGTACGGCACCTAATATTTAGGGTACCCAAAAAGGTGCCATAATTTTGACAACTACCCATATATTAAGGCTTTTGGGCCCAAAGACCATACTATATAAGGCTTTGGGGCTATTTTGAACCTTAGGGCAAGCTGCAAAGCGATCCTTCAGAATTGAAAGAGGTCCAAGTAGTAGAGTTTGCATAGGGATTCATAGCGCTGAATCATACTACGGCTGCCTTCTTCATGCCTTACAGCAGCCCCGGTGTGGACTAAGAATGTGGGTTTGGCGTGTGGCTACAATTCACTGGGTGCCTTAATTGTGGAAGCTTTGTACTGCGTTGGTGTGCGGGCTGAGCGCATGCTGTCTGCGTAGAATTCACACGATGCTCTTGTGCCACACAGCCCTAAACCCTAAACCCTAAACCCTAGCACCTTAAGCACAAATCCAAGAATCAGTAATCAAGCCCAAAACCCGCCGGGCTCCAGTTAATGGCTTTGGTGCACCGAACATCGTGTAGCTGCTAGTCTGCTTTTAGAACCCCAAGGGTCCAGAGGACCCAATAATTAGGTACTCGGTTTTAGGATAGTAGTTATGTAGGTTAGGATTGTGGAGAGTATATGATTATTGGGTACTTGGACCCTTGGGGCAAGAGTCCCGCATGAGCCTTTCTTTCGATATACAGCTGAGGGTTGATATTAAAGCAGCGGGAATGCAGGATATACTCTGAACCCTATATAAACCCTAAACCAGAAAGACTTCACCTCCTCGAAGGCAGCAGCACAAAGCCCGACGCGCAGTTGGGTCCATTAGATTCATATCCCCTGTATTGCCCCCTGCGACAGTACGACTCCCAGCTTGCGGTGTATCCTCATGGTAGTACCGTTCAACCTGATGGAAGACATCTGCAATCTCGCTAGACGGAATGCAAAGATACATGCCGAACGAAGTGCAAGTGAGTATCATGCTCCTGCAGCCCTTTCAAGTAACACGTACTCATACAAGATCATGCTGAAAGCAACTGCGAACTTTCCATCGCGAGCAGCCCGCAAATTGCACGGACCTTGCAAACGACCAAATGACTCGGAACACAGATGGGGCTCTACAGTAGATCGTCATTCTTCTTCTATCCACCTGATATGGGCAATGAAGCAATATACTGTTCAAAGTCCATAGGGTCCCTGTCTGCTTCAATACCCGGGCCTAAAACAGTTCGGACTCTTCCAAGATATATAAGGCGAAAAGCTTCAAGTTCGCCCACTGGCTACCTAAGATCCTGAGAAAAGGCCACCCCTAAACCCTAAACCCAAAGTCCTAAACCCTAAGCCCTAAACCCTGAACCCTAAGCCCTAAACCTTAAGCCCTAAGCCTTAAACCCTAAGCCCTAAACCCTAAGCCCTAAGCCCTAAGCCTTAAACCCTAAGCCCTAAACCCTAAGCCCTAAGCCCTAAACCCTAAGCCCTAAGCCCTAAGCCCTGAACCCTAAGCCTTCTAAACTTGAGCCCAGCGGCGAGCCGGATCGCCTCCGCGCGCGTCACCACCAGAGTCCCCAGCGTCTCCACGGTCACCGGGGTCAAGGGCGAGGTACCTTTGGAAAAAGCACCGGAACCCAATGATTCCTTTAAGGGTCCCTTTAAGGGTACAAGGGTACTGTAAGGGAGTTTCCGAAAATAGGGGACCCTAGTATAGTACCCTAAATAGTAGGAACCTTATTATAAGGACCCCAAATAAGTCCTAAAGACCTATAGGGTAGAAAGTAGAGTTTCCATAGTACGAATTGCTATTATGGTTCGGGTATCCCCCATACAAAAGTACTCAGAATCCTTTGGAAAACCCGACCCTGAACCCTAAAACTCTAAACCACACACCCTTAAACCCTTGAGCCCTAAACACCTAAAATCCTAAACCCTAGACCCCTAAATCCTAAACCCCTAAACCCTTAAACCCTTCAGCCCCAACTCCGAGCTACGAAGGAATCTCAGAAGGCTCTGCAACTACCTCTCTCTCTGCCTCACTGCCTCTCTCGCTCCATCCCTTCCTCCCTCCCTCCCTCCTTGCCGTTCAATGTACCCGTGCATGCGTGTGTTTGCGTGCATTTGTATGTGTACGTGTATGTGTATGTGTATGTGTTTCTGTATGCGTATGTGTATGTGTTTGTGTATATGCACATGTGCCTTTGCAGGTGCATGTGCATGTATGCATGCATGTACGTATGTATGTATAGATGCATGATGTATGCCTGCATGTATGTACAGATGCATGCATGCATACATGAATGCAGTATGTAATTATGCATCTCTTTATGTATTTTTGTGCATATCTGCAATGCAACGTATTTGTGCACAGAAAGAGAGAGAGAGAGAGAGAGAGACAGAGAGAGAGAGAGAGGAGAGAGGAGAGAGGAGAGAGGAGAGAGACAGAGAGAGACAGAGAGAGACAGAGAGAGACAGAGAGAGCAGAGAGAGCAGAGAGAGCAGAGAGAGCAGAGAGAGCAGTCTCTCGTCTCTCTCGTCTCTCTCGTCTCTCTCGTCTCTCTCGTCTCAGAGCAGAGAGAGCAGAGAGAGCAGAGAAAGAGAGAGAGAGGAGAGAAGAGAGAGAGAGAGAGAGAGAGAAAGAGTGAGAGAGAGGGAGGGAGAGCGAGCAGGAAAAGCACCTAATCGATGTGCCGATTCTTCTTGTATGTTCCCTTAGTGTCCATGCACCCATCCAGCATGTACTTTGAACTTAAAATACATCTGCCCGGGTTCTTCCCCCTTTTATAACAGAACGTCTTCAAACAACAACGCAAGAATGGGGTTTAGGGTTGAGGGAATTTGTGTGAACACCCGCAATCAGAATATGAGTCTTTTGCTGCCGTTCTGCTTGAACTTTAGGCATATGCCGCAGACTCCCCAAACAACTCTCAGTGCTAAACGTTACACACTGAAACAAAAGAACCCTAGCGGTTCAAGCACTCCCTGGTGAGGACTACTTGGGCCCTTTGGGCAAAGCTAAAGCTTCAACGGGCAAAAGCCCAACACCAAGAGCCAAATACTAAAGGCCCTAAACCCCGAACCCCTGAACCCTCTTTCGCCTTAAACCCTGATGCCTAAACCCTCAACCCCTAAACCCTCTTTAGCCACATGAAGCTTAAAACTCTGAAGCGCGTCGAGGCTGCTCTTGGCCCAATCCACGGTTCGTTCCAAGCTTTGCCTCGTCCAGGTAGGAGGTTTGTCTCACCCTAAGGGTCCATGTACCGAAGCAGTATATACTTTAGTTTTTGGGCCCAATGTACCTATACGGGGAGTACTTTCAGGCCAGAGTATATATATACTATGTTGGGTACATGGACCCCTAGGGTCGGTTTGGGTGACCTTTTTGATTGCCGACAGGCTACGTCGTTTTCGCAAAAGTTAAATGTGGCCCAGAAGTGCCCCTGATAGAATGAACACTCAGGCTTGAGTGAGGATTGAATCGGTACGAAGAGATTGTACAAGAGAACCCAAAAATTGGAAAAGAGTCTTTAGGGAAGAGTGTTTTGGGGTTCCTGGGTATACCATGAAGTGCCTCTAAACCTGGAACCACAAAGCAAACTGTAAACGCCCAACCCTAAACCCTAAAACCCCCCATCCAACAAACAAAATCTAAACCCTAAACTCCTCAAGCCCCAGGCCCTAAACCCTAATCCCTAAACCCTACCTAAACCCCCAAGTAGGTAAAATAATAGCCCAGTGCCTATTAAAAGGCTATTATTCTACATACTTTGGGGGTCCAGGCAAGCCCCTAAACTCCAAACACTAACCCCAAGAGCCTCTGCAAGTTCACCTGGGCTTCGTCTTTGGCGACATCGTCCAAACTTCTCCGCATGGCCTTGGGTTTGGGTTTAGGGTTTAGGGATCGCTTGTTGAAGCTGTCCAGTTGGAGATACGGCCCATCTACTGACTCCCTTCTCTCACTGGCATGAAAGAATGACAACTTTTTTGCAATGCAAACAGCTGCACAGGAAACCGACACGGATTCCAGTGCGGGGTAGGATATCGCTTTAAGCCCTAAACCTTGAATTCTCGGAGCCTAATTCTTAAAATTGTTGCCAATACTCCTCGTCGGCGAGGAAGGACGGGAGGCTTTGTGGGCTGCGTGATCGAATACAAGTCCGACCCCTACTAACCTCATGCCTAAGCCCTACGGCTCCATGTATCCATGTAGTATATACTTAGGCCTTAAAGGGGTTCCTATATAGGTATTATGGGGCCTAAGTGTGTACTCTATGGCTACATGGAGCCTTAGGGAAGAGAATCCCAGCACTAATCATCCTGAATCCATGTTCCAACTGTCTACTTAGAGTTCACTCTAAAGTAGAAACCAGAAAAATGGAACATCATTCTCCTCCCTCAGGGGATCCCAGCACTAATCATCCTAAACCCATGTTCCAACTTTATACTTAGAGTTCACTATACGTCCATCCTAAAGCCCTGAAGCCCTTCAGCATCCTAAACCCTAAACCCCGAAAACCTAAACCCTTTATAAAACCCTAAACCCTAAATCCTAAACCCTAAATCCTAAAACCCTAAACCCTAATTCCTAAAACCCTAAACCCTAAATCCCGAAACCTAAATCCTAAACCCTAAATCCCAAAACCCTAGACCCTAAAACCCTAAACCCTAAATCCTAAACCCCAAATCCCGAAACCCTAAACCCTAAAACCCCAAGCCTTGGCTACGTCCCCCCGAGTCCCCCCAGCCTGCTGGTCTTTCTGCAGCCTTGGAGGGGTCCAAAAAATGCCAAAAAGGTCCGTGAAAGTGTAATGGTTTAGGGTTTAGGGTTTAGTGTAATCCCAAAGTGTCCTAAGTACCCAAATGGGCCCTAAACGGGTTTAGGGTTTCGGGTGTTATGGCGAATATGGGGTTCCTTTAAGGGGTTTAGGGTTCCCTTATATAGGGTTTAGGGTCCTTTTAGGATACCTAAATGAAAATACCTGCTCAAGCCATACAGGTAATTCCCGCTATAGATGCCCTACTTTCTACTATGTTATGTACCCATAGGCCCCAAAGTAGTTCCTTTTTGGGATTCCGCTATAGAATTCTAAATATGAACCCCCAAAAGGAACTACTTTGGGGCCTATGGGTAGGCACTTTAAGACCCTCTGGGAATATGGGAACCTGACTAAGAAACCTGGGGCTCAAATTAGAGCTCTTCTTCTGTATCTTACCATTTTGGGGATCATACGGCTGATGGACAAAATCCTGCATGACCTTAAGGACTCTAAACTATGGGAATTTCGGTATATTACTTATAATGAGTACTGCAGGATTTTGTCCATCAGCAGTAGGATCAGGGTTTCTATAAATAGGCTCCACTGCAGCTCCTTCGTTGGGGTACCCAGAAGAATGCTAAACATGAAGTTGGTTAAACACGAAGGAAATACAATGAAGTTTGCGCGTAATTTGTCTGAGGTGCAAGCATGGGCATTCTAAGCTATGGGTCCCAAATCACAATGGTGGTTCCTAAAACAGAAACCCTGCATTCTACTATATAGCTACTTAGGACGCACTGGGAATGAAGATCCGCATCAAATTTCATGGTATAAACCACTTGGGTTCTTTCTTCAAGCTCCCGAGATGGCAGTGCTTGGGGTTTGTGCGTTTGCGTTCGTGATTTGCAGGGTTGGGCTTTGTGGGGTGAGGGGGAATGCTTATGACGCGAATCCTTTATCTGCGTCTGTAGCAAATTATACAACTAGAAAGCACAGACCCAGGATAACCCGAATCACCCGAAATACGCCCTCATAACCCTAAAGGCCATCGCACTAAACACATTGACAGGCAGCTCTTACAAAGCTTTGACAACACTAAAATGGGAGTTTCCTTAAAATAGGCGGCCCTAATCTAGTACCCTAAATAGTAGGATCCTTATTATAGGGACCCCAAAATAAGGTACCCCTAATTCTCGGAAACTCCCATATATCTTAAACCCTTATAGCCCTAAACCTCTGGAGTCCTCAACTCTAATCGGTTTAGGGTTTCGGGTTTCTAATCACCAGGCAGCTCTTGCAAAGCAGCTTCGAGAGCAGAAGCTTGCTCCTGCAAGGATATCAAAGGACCCCTCAATGACCCAAATGAATTCACCTAAGCAGGATAGGGCATGATAGAGCTTTATAGGGCCTGTATGTTGCGATTCCAGAAATCATCCGCGAAAACAACTTACATCAATTGTAACAGCGGGATTTCGTATGGCTTCTAAGACTCATCGGGTTTAGCTAGGGACCCCCAAAAGCACATAAGCAAAAATACGGATAGGGATATCCCATATAAACCCCCCTTATAATGAAGCCCAATAAGGCAGGGATATCGCATTAACATGCTTATGCTTATGTGCTTCTGGGGGTCCCTATTAGCGGCCTCAGAGGATCTGTGGACGGGCGGTCGGTTGAGGGTGCAGGCTTTGAGGTTCAATGGTGGCTTCAGACAAGGAGGAAACCCCCCCTAAACTTAGTTGCTGAGTTCATAAGCCCCAAAACGTGTACACTTTCAGTTTATAGTGGGTAATATTGTCGCAAAAAGTGTAATGTGTATCCACTCAGCTACCATGTAAACCCTAAACCCCAACACCCCAAATCATTACATAGGGGGTACTTGTAACCAACATCCTGGGGGGCTTCTCGGGCCTGTATTGGGGCTCCTCATTTTCTGAAACGTGGGGCTGACAGGGCTTGAAAGGTTTGCGGCTTGAGGTATTGGGGCATGCCCTCAACATGTTTAGGCCCAAAGGGTCCTAGGTACTGTCATGAGGAATACTTCCCCAAATCATAACAGTAATTCCTACTATAGAAACCCTACATTCTACTACAGTAGAAGCCAGAAAGTTGGAACATCAATATCCTCATGCGCTTAAGGTAGAGTATAGGGGATCCTAGCACCAATCCTCCTAAACCCATGTTCCAACTTTCTGGGGTTCACTGTATATAGATACTTAAGAACCCCTTAAAGGAACCCTTAAAGGAACCCTTGAAGGAGCCCATAGGTTAAGGGTGTGGGACTCTGGCCTCTGTTTTGGTTCGTGGTCTTTAGGGTTTAGGGTTTAGGGCTTAGGGTTTAGGGTTTAAGACCCACAACCCTAAGGGTCCATGTACCCAAATCGTTTATACTTTGGCCTGAAAGTACTCCCTATATAGCTACATTGGACCCAAACTGGTACATAGACCCTTAGGGTAATAACGAATATTTAGAACCCTTATAGAATCCTTATTGAAACCATTCAAGGAACCATTTCAAGGAACCCTAAGTAGCTATACTAAGACCCATAGCAGATGGGCATAGGAGCCCTCGTCTTCAGCCATCTGCCCTCAGCTGAGATATGCTCTGAAGCAAGCGGTGCGCGAATCACAGTTTTGTTTACCAGGCGACCTTATTATTAGGTCCTTAAAGGGGTCTAGGGCCCTAACTATAAGGTCCTTGCACGCATAGGGTTAGTCTACCAAAACCCACCTTTCTTGTAGGGCCCCTATAAAATCCATATGAGGGCTGAAATGAGACCCTACAAACAAGTAGGTTATTGTAGCTTAATGTTTAGGGTTGAATCACCTTGGCAACATCGGATACGTTGACCTGTGGCAGGATCTTGCTCGGGATGGCTGACGCCCAGAAGTCCGTAGAAGAAGATGTACAGACTTCTAAAGGACGCCTAAACACAGCCACTCCACGGCAGAGCACCAAAAGTCTGCGGCGCTTTCGAGGCCGTTTGATGTGCAAGGGCGCCTGTAGCCTTCTAAGACTTGGTCTCAAGGTCATAAGTCAAGGGAATGGGGTTCGGCGCTCCAAGCTGTGTACCGAAGCATCTGCGGACTAGTGACTAGTGTTCAACCCCTTGTATGTACCTCAAGGCGCTTAATTCGGCTTTGGGACCTAAACTAGACGGCTGAAGCGAACTCCTTGCCAGGACCCTCCACCAACAGAAGCTAAACTTCGTGGTGCAAACCCAATTCACTAGTTCATGAACTGCTGCTCAGTGTGGTCCTTGGCCACCTCGCGCAACTTGCGGTGCTCTGCAGCCACCTGCTCAATGGCACAGGATTGAGGGTGCGGGTTATACCTGGACCCTCAATAAGCTACCTTTCTAAGCTATTTACGTGAGGAAACCATAATAAGGAAATCGAACATGACAAAGGTGGGGGCTCTTGGGGTTCACGTTCGGTTTATTTATTTGTGTTGGGCATGTACCACTTCGAGAAGTCGTGAATGCATGTGTGTGTGTGATGCGTCAGCGCATCGAACCCTACCTATTCTTGCAGCTTGGTCACCAAAGCTTGACAGCCCAAAAAGGGCAAAGGGGTTTAGGCTCCAGGGTTCAGGGTATAGGGTTCCGATTTAGTGCATATTATCATTTGTGTTGATCATGGATGAAACCCTGGTTGTTCCTAGCCATAGTCCCTGTAGTTCAAAGGGCCACAGGTAACGCATGACATCGTACATCAGCACCAACACGTCGTAGAGGCAGGCCTGCTCATTCTTTGCACTTCCGGTCTGAGCTGCTTGGATCTTGCTCCTGATGCAAGCACTGAGACCGTTTCTCACCCCGAAGGCCTACTTCGGGATACAGGGTCCGTTCAAAAACGTGCACCGTGGTTCGTGCTTGTGTTGAAATGCTGAGGGTACGGTAGCTTGACCAAAAGGATGCACAAGGGGGCAGAGGCAAAGGCTCACACTGCTCCATCTCTACACTCACTGACTGGGCTTTTAAGTAACCAGGGAGAAAAAAGTATAAACTGTTCTTTCATAATGGTTCCATTAAGAAAAAGGAATTTAAGTATGGGACTCCAAAGCCCAGCTGAAAGACTCCCAAGCCACAGCTCCTGCGCTGTGTCGAACCCTGAACTTGAAGCCCTAAACCAAAACACTCAACACGGTGTGTTAACACTGAGATGTCAGGTAGCATACCGAAATTTTCGGGAGTTTCCGAAAATAGGGGACCCTAATATAGTACCCTAAATACTAGGATCCTTATTATAAGGACCCCAAAATCTGGTACCCCTAATTTCCGGAAACTCCCAAAACATCTTAAACCCTTAGACCCAAGCCCTGCACCCCTGGAGCCCTCTTTTAGGGTACTATCTTAGGGTCCCCTATTTTCGGAAACTCCCAAACTGAGACGCCACACAACATACCCGAACCCCCAAGTCGAAACAGCGGAAAGCTGAATGACCCTCAGAAACCAAGCCCCACCCCCTTGACATCTGAAGCTCGCACCCTGCAATCCGAAAAAGGGATCTTAAAAAAGCTCAAGGTTTAGGGTTTAGGGTTTAGGGTCTGGGGTTTGGGATACCTGGACCCGGAAAGTATGGCCTTTTATAGGTTTTGGGGTATTATTTTACCTACTTTGGGGGTTTAGGAAAGCTCAAAAATCTCTTGGGCTTGGGATTCAAGCTCCAAAACTCAGCACAACAAACTCTAACTTAGATCCCGAGTCTTGGCCCCCTCAAGCCCCAAACCCGGATATAGGCCCTGAGTCAGACCTTGCAATATCCCAATTTTTTGGAATATGAATATATGCCCTACATCATATTAGGGATCCTACTGTAATTGAATTTGAGGTATGTATTCTCAATTCGCAGGTCCGGGGATACTTTTACCGGAGCCCTTGGCAGCGGATCTGTCGTCGAGGTGCTTAAACTCCTCAACTTCGAAGTGAAGCTTCGCATACTCCTGGAAGGAAGAATTGGGGGGTGGGGGGGGTGGGGGGTTGGGGGGGTTTAGGGTTCAGGGTTTAATGGTTTAGGGTTTGAGGCATGGGGTTTCAGGGTTTAGCGCCCAGTTGTTTGGAAAATGTCTCAGTGTACAAGTTCGGGGTTGAACCTAGTTAACAATTGAAATAGGAGCTCCTGTAACCCCACAATCTCTCAGTTGCTGAGTTCATATTCAGAAGCCCCAAAAAGTCTACACTTTCAGTTTTATAGTAGTATTATCACCAAAAAGTGTAAAGTGTATCCACTCAGCTACTAGGATCTTAGGGTGTAGGACTCCACCGGAAAACCCTTAACCCTTGTGGTTGGGTTTCGCAATTCCTGCAAACCTGCAAGCCGGAAAGCATAGGACCATAACAACAACGGAGTCCAAGAAGTAGAGATCATTGGACCACAGTTTTGGGATAGCCGCCATTGGCTTCCGGGCCGGGCCTTTTCTTATAGTCTCCCTTGTAGTTCCTTTTTTTTGGTTTAACCAAATATACAATTAGGATCCTACAAGGTAACCCCCAAAAGGAACTACAATGGAGACTCTAGGTACTGTTTAGGAAATTTCAGGCTCAGGAGGTTTAGCCTCAAGGGGACCTGGGGCCACGGCTTTTCAGAAAGAGCATTTGGCAGTCGACGGGTTCAGACGTCAGAGGACCTGCCTCTGAAGGTCCAGCTATTCCTTCAGAGCTATGTTCCGATATCGGGGCCTTCTTTACAGGATTTCATAAATCAGGGAATTCATATTACAGGCTTATAAGTTATAAGGCTCAAGCAGCAGTCCTGGATGAGGCTACCGCTCTTGGAGCCTTTCGACATGTACTGCTGCAGCGTGGGCGACTTCCTTTGCAGACGTTGGATTCCACCCTCAAGGATCAAGCCTGGGCCCTATGAACACTGCAGGTCCGTAGGGCAATAGGGACCGTTAGGCTACGCTTGGGCGTCCTGGCTTGAGAGACTCTACCCGTCTGTGCACCTGTAGACTAAAACCCTGTCTTTTCGGTATGGTTTCCTGCTGTTGACAAAAGCAAGCATTTTTGGCTACATGCAAAGCCTGTCTCGGCGACTCGGTGCGCTTCAAGGAAGCTTCAATGGGCTGGGGTTTAGGGATTCAACTAAGGACGAGGAAGCAAAATGATCAAACGCAAATAAGGGGCCGGACTTCCTCGATCTTGGCATCTGCCCCTTCGTCGCCTTTGGTTGGCCGGTGCTTCTTGTTGAAGGACATGGGGTTGTCTTACAAAGTGCAAGTCGGTGGGTTCAGGGCATGGGCAATGATAGGGTTCGGCATCAAGCGTCTTGAAGGGTCTATGGACCTATGTATACGGTATGTACATGAATATACCTGTACCTTCAAGTACATCGTCTGAGGGTTCGGGGTTTCGGGTTTGCCACGATTCATCCAAAGCCCTTAGCGCTGACTCCCGTTAAGATGCTGCGGCAATGATCGAGCCTGTAACTGCTGACTCCTGCTCCTACTTAAGCGATGTTATTCATGTGTTCATGCTCTCGTTCTGGATAAAGTCACCGGCCGTAGATCCTAGATCACGATCACTACGGCCACGGATAGCTACCACATAAGTCAACGAACGCAAACCTCAGCCCTAAACCAAACACTTCAACTCCAAAAGCCTTGTAATCATTAAACCTTGACACGGTTTAGGGTTTAGGGCTTAGGGTTTAGGAAACCCTAAATCCTAAACCCTAACCCTAAACCCTTATAGTACTCTTATAGCCCTTTTTAAGGAAGCCTTATAGATCCCTTTAAAGGAGCCCCTTCGCCTTCTGGATGCCTGCAAGCAAGCCTAAGGGGGGGTCGGGGGAGTTAGTAAGCAGTTATATTATAGAGTTATAGTACCATAACCCCAATTAGGATCCCTTTGGGGTACCTATAACTCTACTTACTACCTACTTACTAAGTCCCCCCGACCCTCCAAGTACACTACAACCTTATAATAGCCCTTATAGTAATCCTTATAGACCCCTTTATAAGGAACCCTTAAGGGAACCCTCATGTAGGAACCTGATTAAGAAACCCTGGGCCTATAAACCCCCAAATTGATAGGATGCATATAAGGAACCCTCATAAAGGCCCAAGGTTTCTTAATCAGGTTCCTACATTAGTCTAAATACAACCCTTAAACCCTAAACCCTCATGCCTAAAGGAGCCTTAAAGGAACCTGATTAATTAAGAAACGGTTGCAGGCCCAGGGTTTCTTAATCAGGTTCCTACATTAATCATCAGGCTCCTGTTCCAAAAGGTTTAAAGTTTAAGGAACCCTTACAGGAGCCCTAGTCTAACTAAAGGAACCCTCAAAGGAAACCTTAAAGGAGCCCTTAAAGGAACCCTTAAAGGAACCCTTAAAGGAACCCTTAAAAGAACCCTCAAAGGAACCCTTAAAGGAACCCTCAAAGGAACCCTTAAAGGAGCCCTTAAAGGAACCCTTAAAAGAACCCTCAAAGGAACCCTTAAAGGAACCCTCAAAGGAACCCTTAAAGGAGCCCTTAAAGGAACCCTCAAAGGAACCCTCAAAGGAACCCTTAAAGGAACCCTTAAAGGAGCCCTTACAGGAGCCCTTAAAGGAACTCTATACAGGGAACCCCAGGCTCGTTCGAGGGACCGATCTCGCGGGCTTTTTGCCGGATTTCCTCGCGAGCCACTCAAGAAAAGGGAGTTATGTTAGGGTTTAGCGTTTAGGGTTTAGGGTTTAGGGAGAGCTCTTTTGCGCCTGCAGGAAGGTAAGGGAGTTTAGGGTTGAGGGTTCTTTATGGTATAGGCTGTTTAAGGTCTGGGGTTTGGGTTCAGGTGGGTACGGGCTGCTTAAGGTTCGGGGTTTGTCTTTAAGGTTTGGGGGTTGGGATTTAGAGTTTAGTGTTCAGGGTTTAGGGTTTATATAAACCGTTAACCTGTAAGCCTCCCAATCCTTCGAATGGTTAACCTGAAAATCATAAGTCCTGCCTTAACCGCCTCAACCTATCAAAAACTACTTTTGTGTAGGGTCCCTATAAAATCCAGTTTAGGATTTATGATAGGAACCTACAAAAAACAGGTTATGGTAGTGTAAGGTAAAACTTAGATTCCATACATTAAAGGACATTCCGGTTATTCGATTCTTCAGAGCACCATTTGGCTTTCTAAGCGATGTTGATCTTAAATCTGCAAGCCCTATAACCCGAAACCAAGGTAGGAAAGCTTAATATGGGGGCCTGCTAGCTTCATTCCTGAAGCTCCGCAATAGAATTGTGCTGCTCGTATAACGCACTCTGCAGACCCCTTTGAAATTATTCTTACCCCTATGCTTCAACCCGAATAGTATCCCTTATGGACACCTGTTAAAGGAACCTTTCAAGAACCCATCAAGAAACTTAACGGAACCCGGTTTTAGTTCTTAAGGCCCCGGTATTAAATGAGAAGCCCCTGAGATGGAACTCTTAACCCCAGACCCCAAGCCCCAAACCTTAAACAGCCGGTACCCCAATAGGCCTGCAGTGTGAGACAAATCTCTTTGTAGCTTTAAACATGAAAAACTGTAAACCCATGACTGTCAGGCCCAGGGGACTTAGTAAGTATAGGTTATAAGCAGAGTTGTAAGTACCCTAAATGGAGGTACCCCAATTATAACCCTAGTTATAACCGACTTACGAAGTCGCCTGGGCCTCTAAGCAAGGAAACCCCAAGGAAGAAAACTACAAAACACTCGGGCCTCAAGCACCTGTATTTATTGTTCTGGGTCTCGGCATGTAGGCTTTGGAGTGTGTCCCCAACCATCAAAAACCTGACTCCTCTTAAACCTAAACCCTAGACCCTAAATCAGCCGAAATCAGAACGCCCTGCCCGCTCCATAACCGCCCGACACGGGCGCCCAGTGTTGTCGCTTGCTCGCGCCACAATTGCACGCACACCAATGCCTCCGAGTCCGCCAATGTAAAGGCAAACACGGACACCCGCTGCGTGCTGCCCGCTTGCGATATGGTTTCGATCACCTTCGGAGCCGCGGGTGCCCATACAACACACCCAGAAACCTCTGCAACCAGCGAATCGGCGGGCAAGCTCTGGAGACTACCCACAGCTGCTGTGACTAGTGGCATCGGTGGAGGAGCCGCCGCACGTCGTCGCTTCACGGGTGATGCCATAGCGCAGCAGAATCCTGTGGGTGCGATCACAAACACCTCGTGAGCACAGCCTACAGCCTAGAGCCGAATGCCTTCGCCGCTTTGAAGGACTCCACATGTATGGCCACGGCGGGTCACCCTAGAGAACCACACCGCCGTTACCCCTCTGCTTCAATAGCCGGGCCGAGAACCGTTCAAACTTAATAAGTTGAGTTATAAAGACAAATATTAAAATAATTGCATACATATATATATAATGTGTGTATATATATAATGTATATATATATACACAAGGACCAAACCTTTCAAGTTCTCCCACTGCCATCGGCTATCTAAAGCTATGGGCCATAGGCCAATCAAGGCTACAGTGGTTACAGTCTAAAATCTAACTGGGAGTTTCCGAAAATAGGGTATCTGATATAGTACCCCAAATAGTAAGATCCTTATAAAAAGAATCCCCAAATAAGGAACCCTAATTTTCGGTAACTCCCAAATCTTCCTGAGGTGCAGGTAGACCACCCTGAGCCTCTCCACCCTCGTGCCTAAACCCTGAGGGCCTAAACCCCAAGCCCTAAACCGGTTCTGTCGAGAAACCCAGCGAATTCAGGGCATTTTGCAGTCAGCGGTTAAGGACTTCAGGGATTCCAGGGGCTTGCTTGGAACAAACAGAACCGTTTTGCGATTTGGGTTTGTGAGGTCCAACTCCTCCATGGTGGCGTTCTTCTTGGTCTCAATGTCGTCCATGGTCTCCTGTGTCATGTCACAGAACAGTGCAGTCCAGTGAAGCATTTTCTGTTTTGGGGACTCGAGAAAGGACACCGATTTACAGAGCTACCCATGTGCAGCACTCGAGCATTCTTTTTGCCAGCGGCAGTAAGGCAGGAGAAGGCGGGCCCGCTGTATGTAACAGTCTGGCTCGCAGAACCCTACGTACTCTTCTAGATCCCTTCTAGTAAACTTACAGCAACCTTATCGTAACCCTATAGGAACCCTTATAGAGCCAGGCAGTCGAGTGCAGCTGCGGCGGCCGGCAGCTTGGAAAACAAACTACTCGTGACATCATGCTCAGTCATGGCGCTGCCTTGCCAGTATCGTCCAAGCAGTAGTCCTTGCCAGCGCTGCCACATATTATATGTAGTCCGGCTACAGTAAAGCACTATGTGACACTCTATGACACTCAAGATACTTGCAGATGTATGCTCGGATCTGACAAGATGTCTGTATATATATATGTGTATGTAGAGACGAAAACCCTACACCCTGAACCTTCAAGCCCGAAACCCTAAGAACCCTAAACCGTGAATGTGGCTTTATGCTATAGCAGACTCCTTGCCGGAGTTGTTGTCCCAGGCATCGCCATTCGTGAAGACAAGCCTGGGTTCTTGTTCAGGAGTTCAAGTTACATCTTAGAGATCTACCGTACATAGAATATTTTCCTATTATCGCAACTGAAAATCCCTAAACCCTAAACCTCAACCCCCGTCCTCTCGAAGTAACTTCCTTAACCAGAGCCCGGAAGCTTCATGCCCGAAGCACCGTCTGGGACGGATCCGAGGGCAGCCAGAACCTCCACGCACGGTTTTCGGTGGCTTCAATTTCCCAGAGACTCCAAAACCCCTTGATTTAAGGTATATTCCTTAATTAAGGGGTTTTGGAGTCTCTGGGTGGTTTTCAGGTTCCGAAAAGGGGTCCCAGAAAGTGCCCTTAGAAGGGCTGTACCAAGGGCCAGGTTTCCGGGGTTTGGCAAGGGCTTCAAGGCTTCAAACTGGTACTTTATACAAAACGTTGAAAGCTATCCTCAACACAGGGACAGTTGCAACCCAAAGGAGGTTAAGGGCTACTTACTCCTACTGAGCTGCTACTTCCCTAAGGGTCCAAAGGACCCAATAATTAGGTACTCGGGCTTAGGATAGTAGTTATGTAGGTTACTATTTTGGAGAGTATATGATAATTATGTACTTGGACCCTTAGGGCTTTGATTCTCAAGCAGCTGGCTCGTCTCCTTCCGCAAGATCGAGCCCAGACGGGAGCAGGTCGCAAGTCTGCACGCCAGAAGACCAGTCATTGAAACCAAGATGCACCTGGCATCGTCTGGTTTCGGGTTTAGGGCTTACCGGTTAGGGTTAAGGGTTTAAGGTTTCAGGTTTTTCTGTTTAGGGCTAAAACCGAAGCCCTTGAACTCCAAACCACAAGCCTGAAACCTTAATAAGACTTGGCTGCCTTGTTCGCCATGAGACTCAACGCTAAACCCAGGCTCAAACCAACAAACTCTCAAACCCCGATGCCAGCGCTGCCATGAAAGCCTAGCACCGAAGCAAAACAAACAAAACGCACAACAAAGATCTTGAAACCTACTTGTCGGGTATCATGGGGAAGCAAAGGTTTACCTTTTCAACAATCTACGGATTATATAGGGATGATACTACCCCAAAAGGTTAAAGGTTACCTACTCTACTAGGGAAACCCTAACGACCCCAAAAGTCCCCGAACAGAGTGTTTCATATTAACAGTCCTCACGACCCCCAAAATCCCTGAACTGAGAGAGTTTTACTGGGCTTTTAAGTAACCAGGGAGAAAAAAGTATAAACTTTTATTTCATAAGGGTTCCTTTAAGAAAAAAAGTATTCAAGTACGGTACTCCAAAGCCCAGTTTAAGGGTTAAGGGTTTAGGGTTTAGGGACCTGGAAACGCTTGCTGTCGGGAAGTTTCACGGCCCCTCTCCGCACGAAGAGCTCAAAGGGTCCAGGTCTCAAAGGAGAAGGCCTTCAGGGGGCTAAGGGTTTAGGATTCAGGGTTTAGGGTTTCCCAGAGACTCCAGAACCCCTTAATTAAGGAATATTCCTTAAACTATAATAGGAGCCCTAATATAAGGTATGTTCCTTAATCAAGGGGTTTTGGAGTCTCTGGGCTTAGGATTCGGACTTAGGGCTTCGCGTTTAGGGTTTAGGGTATAGGGTTTCAGCAGGGTTTAGGGTTTAGGGTATAGGGTTTCAGCAGGGATTAAGGCTTCCAGGACCAGGAAGTACCCAAAGAGTCCTAAGTACCTACATGGTAGAATGCAGGGGTCTCTGTATTGGGAAATCCGAGGGTTGAGGGTTCGGTCAAGTTTAGGGGTTTAGGGTTCGGATTTAAGGTTTAGGGTTTAGGGTTTAGGGCTTAGGGGTTTAGGATTCGGATTTAGGGTTTAAGACCTATCACTTTAAGGTTTTCGCCACAGGGTGTAGGGCAAAAACCCTGTAAGGCTTGTGGTTTGGGCCCGTTTGGGCTTCAGGGACTAGCAGTGTCCCCCAACCCTAAACAGCAAACCGGAACTCCGGAGCCTTGTCCAAATTGGCTGGGGAGATGAGCTCGGTATTCCAAAGAGCCATCGCAATGCACAGGGAAAGCGCCGTCCCCAGTCACGCTCGTTATGCCGACCGCCGGGCTCCACAAAAGAAAGCAGGCCTGGTCCATGCATCTTTGTAGCATAAAGCTTCTGAGTCTGAGTAGGAACCTCTTCAATCACAGGCCGCAGTAACTACTCTATGTACAAACATATATATATAATATAAATATATATAGAGCGTCACATGTATCCGTGCGGTGAGACAATCTGAGAAGAAGCAGCCTCTGCAACACAAAAGCCAGGACATGAGGAAGTTTTGCTGTTTCTGAGCGTGAGTTCGTGAAAAGCCAATACGAAGAAGGAGGTAGATTGGCAAAGTAGACAGACTGGCAGAATCAGGCCTGAGCCAATGTGAGGTCGAAGATGTCCTGCACATTCCTCACAGGCCTCTCGTAAGAATTTGTCACAGTCCAAGCTGCCTGGCCTGTCGGTTCCACGAAATCCAGTGTACCTAAGCATCTCAACGCAAATCTGCCTATTGAAGTTTATGTACACCATGACATCCTCGCTAAGAAGAAGGACAACGGCATACAACAATATAGAGCCTTAGCATAGTCAGAAAAAGGTTTTGGAGTATTTACGTACTGTGTAGGGGCTGTAGAAGGGCATCTTGTTCGAAACTCTTCCAACTTTCCAACCCCTAAACCCTAAACACCTAAACCCCTAAACCCCTAACCCCTAAACCCTAAACACCTAAGGCCCTAAACCCCCTAAATACAGCAAATCCTCAGCACTAGGCCAGGACAAGGCTCTCGAACTCACCCATGGCCAAATACATGCGATCCGGATATATCTTGTTCGATTGCCATGTCTTCATGTCTTCCTAGGTTCCCCAGTAGCCCCTTAATAATAAGGGTACCCTTTTTCCTACTATTCGGTTTTAATAAGGGAACCCAAAAAGAAAAAGGGTAAAAGGGTGCTACTGGGGCACCTAGCTTCCATAAAGCGGCCGTTACCCGCCCAGAAAGAAGGTGATTCTACGAGGAAGCCGGCGAAAGCGCGAGGGTAACTTCTCGCCATGTAGAGTGCGCAGATACCGCCAAAAGAAGACCCGCCGAAGACCTGATCTTCAGGTGCCTCAGACAATCCAAAATGGTGTTGAGCCCATGGGATTACGTCATTGAATAACATCTCCATGTAGGCATCAACTCCTCCGCCAGGTGCGTCCCACATGTCACCTCTCATCCCCTTGCCCCAGGGTGCGTCCCAGCCAGTCGGTGGCACTGACAGATAGTCGAACGTCCTCATCCTGCCGGAATGGTCAACTCCCAGAACAAGAATCTCAGGGATAGCCCCACAGCTAATGAGGTGTGCCACCGTACCAGCCGCACCCCAGGAAGCACCACCAAAGGCCTCTTCATCTCGGAACAGATTTTGACCATCGTTGAGCCACAAAGCTTTCGGCACTTTCCCTTTGCTCCAGCCAGGGGGCGTCCACACCCGAACGAGACGATCCCCTAGCCAGGAGAAGTGATACAACCGCCCTCCGCAAAGCTCAGTAGACCATCTCTCCTCGAAGTTAGCCGATGAAACGGCCATGGCTGGACGGACCAACTACTCGGGAAAATCCCGACCCTGAACCCTCAACCCCAAACCCGAAACCCCAAACTCCCTAAACCCACCATCAGGCTAAATCCAACTTAGGCTGGGAGATCGCCGTTGGCAAGATTGTTTCTCAATTTCCCTACGGTCCAAGGTACCCAATAGCTAACTGCTTCGGTTCAGGGTTTAGGATAGTGGAGATGTAGATACGTGTAGATTAGCACTGCGTTCGGGTAGTGTATGATGATTGTCGGCCCCTGTCGCTTAGGGACATAAGGGAAGCCCTTCTTTTTCCCGTCCTCCCGCCCTCCCTCCCGGTCTCCCTGGATGAGAAGCTTGCAAGCAGCGCAGGTGGAACATAACGCTAGGGTCCAGGGTTTTCCTTAGGGGTCCATGTACCCCGTAATCATACACGTTCCAAAATTCTACCCAACAGTACTTGGAGGCTGAAGGGGACTTAGTAAGTCGGTTATAAGTAGGAGTAGAACTCCTTTTAGGGGACTTATAACCCTATGTATAACCTACTTACGAAGTCCCCTGGGCCTCCAAGTAGGGTAGTACGGCTGATGGACAAAATCCTGCATTACCTTAAGGACCCTAAACTATGGGAACTATGGTATATTCCTTATTATGGATCATGCAGGATTTTGTCCATCAGCCGTAACACGTACTGAATTGAGTGTATCGGACCAAGAGCTTCCTTGATCATCACCACGACTTCCCAAACTTACGGTCCGAGCTTTCATACTGCTGATGGACAAAATCCTGCATGACCCTAAGGACCCTAAACTATGGGAATTATGGTATATTCCTTATAATGGGTAATGCAGGATTTTGTCCATCAACAGTATCGTATGAAGTGGGGCGGTCTAGGGTCTAGTCTAGGGCTTAGCTTGGTGGTATAGGGTATTTAGGGCTTGGGCGTTTAGGGTTTAGGGTCTCATGCAGAACAATTCCTGAGCCCCAACTGCCGAGGCACCAGTCTTGAAGGTGCAGCCTACAATTGGCTTTCGAACATCTTTGAACTCCACACCCAGACCTTCCTACATTTGTTCATTAAGGAATATGCCTTAGATTCTACTCGGAACCCTGGTATGGTTTAAAGTGGAATCTGTTTCTTACGGGGTTTTGGAAGGTCTGGGCAAAGCTGTTGTCAATGCCTACCTTTGGTTAGTAGGGAATGGAAGAATGGTAGTAATAGTACCCAGAGGGTCCATATACACTACCTATGGAATTAGGCCCCAAAAAAACCATCCCTATTTTGGTTTTGGGGACCTAATTCCATAATGGTAGTGTATGTGGGACCCTCTGGGGTAGTTATGATTGTACCCCATTCCTCCATTCCCTACTAAGCAAAGGTAAGAATGACAGCAGCGACTAAAGTCGAAGGAATTCGAGACCCAAAGCCGGAGAGATCAGATTCTTCTATGATGTGATAGCATTCGAGGGTTTTTTTTTAAAAAAGGGGTTTTAACAAAAAAGAGAGTTTTTAAAAACCCCGAGCTGCACCGCACAATCAAGGGACTTACCCTAAGGCCACATACACCCATATTGTATGTACTGGGGGGCCTTAAAAGAGTTTCGAGAAGTACTTGAAGAGGCCTAAGTTGTTACGGTTATGTACTATATACGTAAACGGGGCCTTCGGGCCTTTGGGTTTCTAAGCGGTGATAATTCAACTCCGAATACAAGTACCCCACTCTTGGTTATCCCACCACCACCCGTCTCCAAGCCTGTACACAGACTAAGTCCCTTCGGGTAGACAAGACCCTCAACCCATCACCCCCAAACCCTAAACCCTAAGTCCAAAACTGCAACAACTACCCCTTGCCTTAAACCCCACCGAATAAACACATCCCTGCATTTTAGTGTATGTAGACATGTATAACACCCTTAACACAGCAAGTTATGGCTCCTGGAGGGTTGAGATCGTCCGCTGCAGATCCTGTTTCCTGGACTCCTGGAATGTGACCTGACCATGTTTCGGGGAAGACCCAGGGTCCAAGCACCTAATAATCATATACTCTCCCACATATTAACCCATACAACACTATTTGCAACCCAAGTACGTTATTGTTGGGTCTTTTAGACCCTTAGGGAACGATGGTTCCGGCTTTGAGGATTGGGTCTCTAGGGTTTTGGGGTTATTTCATTAGAGCTCTAGAGGTTTAGGGCTTAGGGATTTGTATCAGGAGCTCAAAGCTTACCAGAACGCCCACAAAACGCCAAATCCCGCAAGACTCTGACTCTACGTTAGGGTTTAGGGTTTAGGGTTTAGGGTTTAGGGACCCGTAAAAAGTAGGCTATTGCATCCCCACGACCTTACACCCGAAACACCAAACCTCCTAGATCTGAAACCCTTATAGAACAGGAGAAGACTTAAATCCTATACGGCTCAAAACCCTAAAACCTGAACCCTAAATCCTGAAAACCCGAACCCCCTACTGTAAACCACAAAGCTTTAAACCCGAAACGCATTCACCCTGAACCCCATAGACCTAAGCCCCAAAGTCCCGAACCCTATAAACCCTAAACCTTAAAAACCTAAACCCTATATGGGCTAAACTCCAACCCCAGACCTTCAAGCCTTACACAACCCTTACAGAATCGTTCTAGGTATCCCCGAAAGGAACTCTTAAAGGACCCCAAGCTCCCTAGACATGACACCCTAAAAGCTCCAGCCTAAGGGGTTTAGGGTTTAGGGTTTAGGGCTTCTTGTTAACATGAAGAGTCCATGTATCCAAGCAGTATATTATATACATTGGCCCCAAAAGTACCTATATACGGCTGATGGACAAAATCCTGCATTACCCATTATAAGGAATATACCATAATTCCCATATAGTTTAGGGTCCTTAGGGTCATGCAGGATTTTGTCCATCAGCAGTATGGACTACTTTAAGGCCAAAGTATATCCTAGTTGGGCACATGGAACCTTAGAGTAAAGACTTTGGTTTACGTTACCGTATTAGGGATCTACAGCAAGACACAGTACTTGCTACCGCATGCTCGCCCTGGAGCTCCAAATAGCCCAACAAAATCCACATTCATAAACTTTAGACACCACAGTAGGTAGTATTTGTACATTTGGAGCCCTAGGGATAAAGCCAAACATATCCCAACCCAAAAAAGCCCCAAAACCCCAAACCTTAAATTTAAAAACTATACCTGGACTATACCCTCAAACCCCTCCACCCTGACAGGAACCCGGTCCCCGAAGCCCGTCTGAAAAGAACCCCTGAAACCCTGAACCCTTAACCCCTAAGCCCTTAACCCTAAAATCCCAAAGCCCCCTAAACCCTAATCCCAATCCAAGACCTCCCAGTGCGCCTGTGCCTGAGCTTCCCCCGCCCGGCGCCGGGCGTCCAAGAGCTCGGCCTGGTCTTCGGGTTCTTTTTCGGGTCTCTGTTGAGGCTCCTTTTTGGGATCCTTATAAGGGTTCTATAAGCGTTTAGGGTTTAGGGTTCTGTTTCGGGTTGCTTTTAGGGTCTCTTTTAGGGCTCCGTTTAATTAGGGTCTCCGTTTAAGGTTCCTTTTTTTGAGCTCCTTTAGGGGATCGGGTTCCTGTTAGGATTCCTTTTAAGGTTCTATTAGGGTTCCTTTTAGGGGTCTTTTTTAGGGCTCCTTTCTTTAGGGGATCCACAAAGGTTCCAAAAAGGGTTTAGGGTTTAGGGGTTTGAGGGTTGGGTTGCACACTTCAGAAACCATGCCTTTGGGCTTCCGGCTTTTGGGCTTAACACAAGGTTGTGGGTTTGGGGGTCTCTTTCAGTAGCCTAGAAGACCCTGAAAAGGAACCCTTGAGAGAACCCTGAAATACTAAATCCAACGTCCTAAAACTGAAAATGTCTAGGCCCTGAACCCTGTTAGAACCCTGCGCAAACCCTCAGACCCCTTTCGAAACTGTTCGGAACCCTAAAGCTCCGTCAAAGGCCCTAAACTCTAAACCCCATAGCTCCGTCAAAGGCACCTCCACTGCCAAACATCTTCCCTTCAGCTCCTTCTGCTGTGCCAGGATCGTCCTTGGAGGGCTCTTGACTGCTTAGGGTTTCGGGTTTAGGGCTTAGGGTTTCGAGTTAAAGTCATACTCATGGCGGTTTCAGGACCAGAACACGCGTGAAGCCTGGGCATCCGGTGGTCCATGCAAATCTCTGCAGTCTCTGCTTTCACTGTGACGCAAGCTCGGAGTCTCTCGGACTCACAATCTTGGACGCCATCTCTGCCTAACGCACCTCTCGTCTTCGGGTGCTGCGATGTGTATAGCCTGTATAGCTATAGCCGTCTAAAGTTATAGTTCTACCTATAGTCTCCATTGTAGTTCCTTCTTTTGGTTTAACCAATTAATTCTATATTAATTAAGGATCCTATAAGGTAACCCTAAAAAGGAACTACAATGGAGACTACAGGTACCATTCAGAATGCAAACCACCCAACCCTAAACCCTAAACCCTAAACCACTCCGAAACCGTAAACCCTAAGCCCGCCTAGCTCACTCCGAGCGGCACTTGACGTTGGCGAAGTGGCTCCAGGGCTCTCTCCACCAGAACCTGCTTCGTGCTGCTGCATTTCACTGGTAGGGTTTAGGGTTTAGAGTTTAGGTTTAGGGTTTAGGGTTTAGGGGATTTGGGAGTTTCCGACAATAGGGGACCCTAATATAGTACCCTAAATAGTAGGATCCTTATTATAAGGACCCCAAAAGAAGGTACCCCTACTGGTTGTTTGATCTACTTTGGTGTAGATCTTGGTGTTGATGTTGCTGTTGTTGTTGCTGTCGTCGCGGTCGTCACCGTTTAAATATTGTGGCGGTGGGGATGCTGGTCAGTCAGTGAGCATTGAGGCTCGAGGCTTTGTCTTTGCTGTTGCTGCAGCGACAAACAACGTACTTGTATTCCCTAACCCAATAACCCAAAACACCACAACCCCAAAGGCCATAATCTCCTGCTCTTGCCAGCAGGCCCTAAACCCGAAACACCAAAGTCCCCTGAGCCATAAACCCCTAAACTAGTGAGCTACCCTAAAACCTGAACACCAGATCCCCTGAGCCATGAACCCCTAAACCCCGAAACCACTCAGCTGAGAAGCCCCCCAAACATGGTTTAGGGATTAAAGTGCTTCTAGAGGAAGGGTCTATGTAGCCATATAGTATATACTGTGGCCCCAATGTACCTGAATTATAGGGACCACTCTAAGGCCAACGTATATCTTACTCGGGTACATGGACCCCTATGATGTCATAGGGTTTATGGGGTGATGACAACCAGGCAGACAACGTAGAGCGCAGGCACTAAGAAGGTTGGGGCGGTGGCAATCGCACGGGAGTCAGTCCGGCCGCTTCGTCGGCTGCCACCAGCGCACGGAGTGCGTAGGCACCGTTGCCCATTGGCACCTCCTGCAATGCGATGTCGTGAAACCTGTGCCTTGTGACGGCAGTCGGGGAGTGGCGCCAGATGGCATCTAATATAGAGGCCTGATAACTAGAATAGGTTTGGGGGTGCATGCGGACATGAGTCTGAGGCGACGAAGGTTTCAAATGACTCGTGCATCCATTGAACATTTCGCAAGTCTTTGAGCATCACGTTCAGCAAAGTTTGGGGATGACTCGATCAATGGCCTGTATGCATTGATCATACTTGGAGGCCCAGTCATCTAACAACTGTAAAGAGGAAGTCACACGGTTTCGGACACCTTCGTGTGATGTTTCGCGGCTCACTAGAAAAGTTAAGCATTTTTTGGTTCACAAACCTCTGTGGGGGCCAATACTGGCTCAAGAACATGGATGCGGAAGTCTCCTTCGAGAATTTGGCTCTGTTTGAATCTTTCAAGAATAGAATCGGGTTTGGGGCATATTATACCATAATTGTAATAAGGAACCCCCAAAACCCTATTCTAATTATTAAGGCCCTTACATTATCGCTCCTGTCTTCGCCTGCCGCACCCCGTCGGTGGATTCCAGCACCGGCTGGGGCATGTCGTGGCTATGGCCCTGGACGTTCGTCCGTGGTTCCCAGGCGTGGCTGCTGCTGCCAATGTGCCACCGCAGGTTAGGTTGTCGCGATGTCATGTGCGAGCCTGTGAGATCGCACAGCCGGGAGTGGCGTCTCGCCGTCGAGCGATAGTTTCTCTTGCCTGGTTGTCCGCAAAAACGCGAGTGCGGTCTCTGTCGCGGTTTACCCTCACTGCAAGTTCCGAAATCTTAACCTCTGTATCGAGCTGCGTAATTCTTACCGCCGTGCTCAAGTAATTGTTGGGGATGAGCCAGACGGCAGGGTGCACGCAGTCCTTATCCTGTGCTTAGCATGAGATACATCAAAGTGTCATTCTGAATTGGCAAGGCTCCTATATTTGAAAGTAGTTCTCTCTGGGAGGGAAGACTGTACCACAGTAGGTTGCTGGCAATCCGGAGCTCGAGAGCAACAAAAAATCAAACGCACCTTAAACCCTACGGATTAGGTTTAGGGCCGCTTGGGGGCTTTCAGGCCTCCGGCCTACGCCTAAATCCCCAAACCCTAAACCACTAAACCCTGAAACCTCAACCCCAAACCCTGAAACCCTAGATACCCGACGAAGGTCGGGTACCCGGGGCCTGCACCGGAACGTCGACTTTTACCAGTCCTTGCTCTTAGAGTTGTGGGCTTTGGGTCTTGAGTTTATAACCGGGTTAAAGGGTTCAGGGCATTCAGAAGCAGAGCCCGATACAGCTGAAGGTCTGATCTTTAATTCGCGGTAGTACAGGACTGACAGTAAAGGACACTTGCGTACGACAATAAATAGTTGGACCTGATTCATTAATCCGAAAAAGCAACTTTAAACTTTTTGGAGCTCGCACTAACCCTTAAGCCCCTAAACCCTAATTCGGGTACATGAGCCGCAATAATGACCTTGTAGTTTGGCACAAGGCTTGCTTGGCATCGTCTGAATCTCAAGTCGACTCGCTCACCGCCGGGAACCACACAGCTTAACCCATGCAAGGGTCCATACATACTACCATTATGAAATTGCGAACCAAAACACCATCCTCATTATGGTTCTAGGGACCCAATAATATAATTGTTAACAGTTGTATGTATGTATGCATGCATACATGCATGCATGCATATATTATATGTACATACATACATACATGCATACATACATACATACATACATACTAACTAGGTAAGAGTCATATACTCCTCAAAGCACTCACGAAGAGTTACCACAAAGCACTGGAGGCTTAGGGACGGGCAGGTTTAGTCTGCTTATGTATGCTAGTAACATCCACGATGTGGAAACTAAACATGTCACACCCTAACATAATATAGCACGACAGAACATAGTATACTGTTTTTTACGATAGCAACATCATTCGCCATAAACACAATATGACATAACATGATATAGCATACCCTATGCCCTATGCTCCAAGGACCTCATAGTTAGGGCCCTAGACCCCTTCTTTGAACCCAATAATCAGGTTCCTGCAAGCACAGGGATAGTAACCGTAAAAATACTACGGTTGATGGACCAAATCCTGCATGACCCTAAGGACCCTAAACTATGGGAATTACGGTATATTCCTTATAATGGGTAATGCAGGATTTTGTCCATCAGCCGTAACTAAACCCTAAACCCTAAACAGGGATAGTAACCGTAAAAATACTAGGATCATCCTCAGGGTTTCCAGCTTACCTCTAGTCTCCATTGTAGTTCCTTTTTTTGGTTTAACCAATTCTATATTAAGGATCCTAAAAGGTAACCCAAAAAAGGAACTACAATGGAGACTACAGGTAAGGTGAGATTTCTCAGAAACCTCCGGGACTCAAGCGGATTAGGGCTCCGGAAACTCTAGTGGGCTAGGGTAGGGTTTAGGGAAAGGACCCAATAATAGGGTTCCTTTTTGGGGGCCTATAAGGATTACTATAAGGGGTATTATGGGGGTTTTGTATTAAGGGGAGATTTTGGGGTTGTGTGGTTGAGGATGGACTGTAAGACTATACGCTGTCGGTGTGTAGGGCTAGAGAATTTTGAGTTTGAGGTTAGCGGCTTTTGTTAAGGGCTCGGAAGTTTATCGTCTTCCCTGAGCTTTGCCTCTGAACCCATGCTGTCCTGTCGCGGTCGCACAGAACTTGGCCTGGTTAGAGATGCTTGTCCAAGACCTTTGTAGTGTTTAGGGCCATTTAGGGTTTCGGGTCGCAGGCATGGGGCAGGGATTCGACGTCTTGAAGCTCTCCAAATCAGGATTATTCGCATCATGTCACTCATAACGTTGTTGTAACTGGTTGCTTTGAAGGTGACAGGTTGCTAGTCCGAAATATAAATATCATAGGGTGTATTTATATAAGGTTAAGGGCCGAAACCCAGGCCACCGAAATCAGAGAGCTTTCAGAAGCGGGCAGCTCATGTCTACAAGCTTTACGGCTAGAGCAACCCCGCCCGGCTTCAGAGCGGCGGCGCGAGAGGGCGCGGAAACTCTTTCTTGCTGGTTTTAGGGATTAGCATTGGATGTTGTGGCGTGAGGTGAACCAACCAAGAAAGTCGAATGCCGTCATCATAGATAGCAAGAATCGGGTTTTGGGCCTTGAGTTGTAATATAAAAATGTAAGACTATGTGACTATGTATGTATGTATGTATGTATACCCATACATATTATATGTGTATATATATATGGCTATACAGTTATATCGTCCATTATGGTAATAATTAGGAAACCCGGCGAAACACATTGTGATCCTGGCAGGCAGTGTTCACCGAGGCTCCGGCAGAAGCAAGCGCGAGGCGCGGACTGAAGATCCCGCGAAGATCATGACGACGACGAGTCAGGCCGAGTATGCAGTAAGCGAATTTGATACTGACATACAAACCCATTCTTGAAGGGCGATGTCATAGCACTGACATGTTCTTGTCTACAAAAACAACTGACACCAGCTGCTGCTGAGAGCCACATGCGGTTGCATTGACCCTGGTCCCTCCTGAACCCTAAACCCTAAACCCTATACTCCTAAAGCCGACAACAGACCACTCCAGTTCGGGTACTTATAACTCTACTTACAACCTCCCCTGGGCCTCTAAGGAACGCCCAAAACACCTAAACCTTTAAAGCCTTGGGAAACCTTAAACCTCTGGGCCTTGAAACACCGGACCTCAACACCCCGAAGCAATTTCTATTTGTTTCTCTCTTGAGGGTTTAGGGTTTAGGGTTTAGGGGTTTCGGGGTTTAGGGTTTAGGGTTTAGGGGTTTAGGGGTTTAGGGTTTAGGGTTCAGGGTTTTTAAAGTGTAGGGATTAGGGTGTAGGGTTGAGGGTAGGGTTTAAAATTCAGAGTTTAGGTCTAGGGTTTGTAACAACAGGGCCCTACCTCAATCGCCCAAACCCTAACCCGGTTTAGGGTTTAGGGTTTAGGGTTAAAGGCTCTAAGGACTCATATATTAAGGCTTTTGGGCCCAAAGACCATACTCTACGAGGCTTTTGGGCCATTTTGAGCCTTAGGCTACTTGAAGGGGCAGGGGACTTAGTAAGTTGGTTATAAGTAGGGTTATAAGTAGGGTGACGCCATTTAGGGCACTTATAACTCTAGAGCCCTGGCTTCAACCCCGAGCGGTTTTCCCCAAACTAAGCCCGTGCGCAACCCTCCCCATCTTATCCGAAGACATGGCTCTCCTACCCAGAGACTCCAAAACCCCTTAATTAAGGAATATACCTTAAATCATATTAGGGTTCTTATTTTAATTTAAGGAATATTCCTTGATTAAGGGGTTTTGGAGTCTCTGGGTAGAGGCTCCATGTAGACTACCATAATGGAATTAGGTCCCAAAAGACCATTCTTATTATGGTTTAAGGGACCTAATTCCATAATGGTAGTACATGTGGAGCCTCTGGGTGTGCCATAGCAGCCCCGAAGAATGACGACTACATTGGGGTAACTCCACTTAGGGTACTTATAACTTATAACTCTACCAAGCAGAATCTCCCCGAGTCATTGTATGGAATGGCCTCAGAAACGTCCTGAGGTCCATAAAATCAAAACCTTGATCCCAAGCGCCTAATCCTTCCAGTCAGGGGGGGGCGCTTTATTAGAATAGAATTTGGTGGAGACGATCGTTTTGTTCTGAGGAGCCGAAAAATAGGACTATCAAGCGCTGCATTAGATAGACCCATGTCCATGCCCTACTGCAAGGCCTCTCCCCCGATCCAGCACCCCATGCACTCGGAACTGCGGCTCCCTGCACCCGCTTACTCCCTAAACTCATATTGGTATATATATATATATATATATATACATAATTTGGCCTTCAAGCAGTACTCCCTCTACAGGTGGTCTAGTGCTACGGTATACACTGTAGCGGTACCTTGACACTTACAGCCCTGTGTGGCACCTGCAGTGCTTGGCGCGGAATGCATCCAAACCTGGGCTGTTTGCCAAACAGCGGATGCTAGGCATCCGAAGCCCTATGTAACCCATACACCATCTTAGTCATGCTGCTGTGATGTAGGCTTCCGGCTTTGGGCCTTAAGCCGATGTCTTCTTCTCACAATCTCCACAGTATGGTAGGGTTTAGGGTTCAGGGTTTAGGGTACTTCAATAGAACCTTCGTTGTGCCTATTGTTCTGAGTCCTGGGCATCATGTGGGCGTTCTGAGCACACGAGCACTAGGGCCAAACGGGCTTAACTATTTACTGAAATGGCTCAACAGGATCACATGCCAAAGACCTTAACCCTGCGCCCTAACGCAAGACAAACACCTCATTCCTCAAACTCGAAGCTTGATACGATGCAAAACCCCCAACCTTGAACAAAACTCTGACCGGCTTGCAGCACTCTGTCGCAGTCGCTCAAGCAGTTAATAGCAAACAAGCATTAATATAACGCTCTCTGAGAGCTGTTGGATTCAATGCGATACATCCGCAGCAATCCTCACTGTACCCTTGAAACCAACAGCCCTTACAGCACAACTTTCTAAGGCCAGTGCCCTCTTTGGCCACGCGGAGGCCAGATCGGGTGTCGCCCTTGTGGATGTAAGCCTCTTGCTTGGCTACACACACACACACACACTTGGGTTTAAGGGTTTGGGAGCTCAGTCGTTCTTGAGGGTTTAGCGTCTCACTTGAGTTTTGTGGGCTTGGTCCGGTTCGGTCTCTTATCGTTGGTTTAGGGCTGAATCAAGTTCAGAGCTATGGTGCTATGGTGTGGGGCTTTGAAGGGGCTAGGGCTTTAGGCTTTAGGGTTTAGAGGCTGGGGCTGAATGTTAACGTGGGAATTCAGTAAGGTATTGGTTTGCCCCTAAGGGTCCAAAGGACCCAATAATTAGGTACTCGGGTTTAGGGTAGTAGTTATGTAGGTTACTATTTTGGAGAGTATGTGATAATTGAGTACTTGGACCCCTAGGGTGCTGCTTCGGGTCAGGTTGTAGAAGTTGAGAAGCTGATCTCAGATGCGGGGGTGTTGGGCCGAGGAATCTGAACCATTTCCTGAATGCGTACCCAGAGAGCCCAATACCCCTTAATTAAGGAATATGGCTTAAATTATATAGGGCTTCATATTATGATTTAAGCTATATTCCTTAATTAAGGGGTGTTGACGACCACGGAATGCTCGGACCAAGTAATTATCCAGACCTCATGTACTAAAACATGAAATCTCTGGGCTCCGCATGCAGCTTGTGAGACTCCCGAAACACCTTTTCACCCAAGCCCTCGTCCCTACTATGCCCTAAAACGGGGCACTGAACCCTGTACTCAAAACAACCCGATCCCATCAACAGGGATTCTGAGTCACAAACCTTAATCCTTGATAAAACAGCCCTAATCAAGACCCCTGACCCGAAAACTCTTGTATCCTAAACCCTAAACCCAAACCCTAAGAACTCTAAGAACACCAAACACCAGAAAACAAAAATAAAACAACAACCCTATACCCTTAACCAAAATCCTCAAAGCCCTACGCCCTAAACCCCTCAAGCACCGGACGCAAGAGCCTGCAGCAAAAAACGAGACCAGAAACCTCAGAGCGAAACAACAAAACAAAAGCAGACCTTCCAAAATCCCCGAGTAAAGGAATATACCTTAATTACACTTCGGCTTCCTACCTATATAGTCTCCATCCTAGTTCCTTTTTTTGGTTTAAGCAATTTTATATATTTGGGATCCCCAAAAAGGAACTACAATGAGAGTATAAGTATTATAGTTCAAGGTCCAGTCACACATTAATCTTGGAAGGTCTGGGCCTTTCAGCAGCCTTGGAGGACCTCAAAAGAAAACCGAATAGACCCAGATAGAACCCTCAAGCGGACCGGAAAGAAGCCACAGTGTTTCTGGATCTTTGCTACATAAATCCGAAATCCCTCAACCCCGAAACCCTCAAACCTCATTAAAAAAAAAACCTTACTAAACCCGACAGAGCTCTTCTAAAGCCCTGCAAAGCTTGATGAACGACCCTACGTAAGAGCCTTCCTAAACCCCTGCCTGAACGAGTAGATCGGCCGCAGAGGCCTGGCAAAACAATGCATAGAGAGGGAAAGCTCTCAAGGCATCTAAGGCAGCTTAATTAAAAAATTACTGTTACATTTTACTACTACTTTTCCTGATACTGGTGCTAGAGCAATTACTTTCATTATGGCAGTTAAACTCTCGCTACTTCTGTTACCACTGTCACTCCTACTTCTGGTATTGGTAATACCATAGCTGCCACCGGCTATCGGCGTTACTGTTCTCATTAGTCATTTCGATTACTAGTATGCGACGGTTCAAGGCCGTTAGTTCCCCTAAGGGTCCATGTACCCCAAATGGTACATATTCTGGCCTGAAAAGTACTCCGGAAATAGGTACATTGGGCCCAGGGTATATACTGTTTGGGCACATGGACCCTTAAACCCTTATGGTACCCTTATAGAACCCTTAACCTTAACTTAAAGGAGCCCTTGAAGGAACCCTATTTGGGTACATGGACCCTTCGGGTTTGATTTAACAGCAAGTCGCGGCATCAACTGCCAGCTACTCCAGATGCTCCTCGAGGCGTTTAAGGAAACCCTAAACCCTAAACCCTAAAACCCTAAACACGGAGCTTTGGGTTATAGAGCGTCGGGCTTTTCGGGTTGAGGGTTTGTGTTTACCCGAAGGCTCCAAGGACTCATATATTAAGGCTTTTGGGCCCAAAGACCATACTATATAAGGCTTTGGGGCTACTTTGAGCCTTAGGGTTAAACAAGGGCTCGGGGATGAGGGCTTGAGGGGTTTAGAGTTTAGGGTTAGTTTTTAAATAAGGGTTTGGGGATGAGGGTTTGAGTTTAAAGTTCCAGAGTCTTAATGCTTAGGGTTGGGCGCTGTAGAGTGCTAGGTTTTGCGGTTTAAGGCTTCCCAAAAAAACCCTAAACCCCTACACCACGAAACCCTAAACTCTAAACCCCATAACCCTACCATGCCCTAACCCTAAACCCTAAAGGAACCCTAAACCCCAAAGCCCCTAAATCCCGCCTAAAACCCCCCAGGTTCCCAGCAACTCGAAGCTCAAGGCTCTGAAACCTGAACGCTCAAAGCGGTTTAGGGTTTAGGGTTTAGGGTCCTCAATCCGATAGCCCCATTTGGGACCTTCCGAAAATTCGGGGTACCTTGTTTGGGGTCCCTTATAAAAAGGCTCCTACTATCCCACAAACCGATCCACCCCCCCCCCCCCCCACCCCCCAAAACACAACAAACACCTAAATACCATACCTCAAAAAATCCCAACAACAGCTTACCAATATAACNCCGAAAATTCGTGGTTCCTTGTTTGGGGCCCCTCTTAAAAAGCCCCCTCCCCCCCCCCAAACCCCCCCCCCCCCCCCCCCCCGCTTCAACAAAAAAACCGACAGATCTTGAAACCACCTGAAAAGCCCAGAAACCCTAAACCCTGAATCCTAAACCCCTAAGCCCGGAACCCCATAAGGCCCTGTGAAGCCCCTAGGAAGGATGTACCCAGAGCCTCCAGAACCCCTTCATTCAGGAATATACCTTAAATCATACTGTGGATCCGATTGTACTTTACGGTATATTCTTTAATTAAGAGGTTTTGGAGGCTCTTGGTAGCTCCATAGCTCCGTTTGTGCCTGAAGTCCCGTGAGCCCGGGGAGTGTCCGAAGGGCTGCCACGGCGTCCTGAAAAGAGTTCCCTGAGATTCCCGACGGCTCCACATGTACCTATGTACCATAGTAATAGAACTTCATAGTATAGCGTGGTGTGGTAGTTTAGCGTAATATGTAATTCTGGTATATTTCAACGCGTTATAGTATGTCATAGTATAGTATGGTATCGTATAGAAAAGTATACAATGGTCCACAAGAGTATACTTTGAAAATTATCGTATCTTAGAAGAACTCCCGAAGGATCCATGTACCTACAATGCATCTACTTAGGCTTTAAAGAAGGAGCCCCTGCAAGGCTTAGGTGTATATACTCTGTGGAGGGTGTGTAGGGATGACAGCCATAACGCTGTCTAGGATACCGTAGACCCCTGATTGAGACGCTCCCATTTTTTGAACCGGAAGGCCTTGATAGCAGTATCCCGATGATGGGGTTTAGGGTTCAGGATGGTTTAGGATTGCAGTTGGTGTATGATTGTGGGTGTCGGCTCATTAGCCCCTGGACTCTAAACCTCGCACCCTAAACCCTAAACTAGGGACCCTTACCTTACTCCTTGCAAACGACGGGTTTACGGGTTAAGGTGAAGGGGTTTGGGGCTTCATCGATGTGTCGATGCTTGATGTTGGACCAAGAAACCAAACAACCCTGACCCTAGAACCGAACCTAAACCTTAAACCCTAAACCTAAGACCAGAAGTTTCAAGATCGAATTTGCTCCTCGGCGAACTCCACTGCCTCGCGACCCAAACCTGGGGGGAAAGAGTGGTGCTCCAATCTCGGATCCCTTCCGATTAAGCGTCGTGCACCAGTGGCCTGAACAATTAGAATTGGCTTTGGGGGTCTATTATGCTGTAATCAAAACAGCCTACTTGTCGGGTATCATGGGGAACTAAAGGTTAACCTTTTTCACAATACAAGGATTATTGAGGGATTATACTACCCCAAAAAAGAGAACAATATCAACATTTCGGGCAGGGGATGCAGACTGGCGAGCCTCACACTCCGTGTGACAATGCTCTTGCTACATATGCATCCTACATATACTGTACATGTATATATATATATATAAATATATATATATATATATATGTATGTATGTATGTATATATGTAGAAAGATGCACACAGGTATACGTACATATTGACTTACATGCATGCATACATACATAAACCCACCTCACTCTCTCTCTCTCTCCCTCTCCCTCCCTCCCTCTCTCTCTCACTCTCTCTCGCTCTCTCTCTCTCTCTCTCCCTCCCTGTCTCGCTGTATGCATACATACACAAAAAATGCGATATATGTATATATATATATAAATATACACATGTACATATATACACATAAATAAGTGTATGTATACACACATAAGCACAGACACCGCTGTACCTTGCCAACATGCATTAGCAAGATGGTGTTGAGCTTGCACGGCTGGTGCATGAAGGAACCTACCGCAAGACCTTGACAGCATATACACAACCAATCCCCTAAACGCCCAACAAACTTTACCACACAACTTTAGCGCGCTGGCCTCTATGCGTTGTTATACGCAATCTCTCTCTCTCTTATATATGTATACATGTATATAGGTATAAGTATATACACATATGTATGTGTATATGTGTATATGTGTATGTACATGTATATGTACATGTATATGTACAAGCATGTAGTATGCGGGTACTTTCTGTTTGCCTTTTTATGTCGATATACACATGTAAACCATGTACGTATAATGCATGTGTGCATGTATAAACTTTCATATGTATATATATATATATAACACATACGTGTATGTGTATATATATATATATACATACGCGTATGCGTGTGTATACATTTATATATATATATATTTTCCCGGTTCTCGGTTCCCCCCCCCCCCCCCCCCCGCCCCAATGGTATCNCCAAAGCCGAAGCCATCAACTGTCACGAGGATCGCGTCCCATGTGACTGTAGACACTTCCGAAAGAGGACTCCGACAAACAAGGCAGCAGTCACGCGGACCGTGTTCCCTGACAGGCCCCATCCCTGTGACAGTTGGCCCCATTGCAACCCTATTGCAAGTGCACCAAAAAGACAACTGTGACAAAGATCGTGGCCCCACGGTCAATAAAGCCATAATCGTCAGCAGGCACGTGGGCAGAAGATACCCGACGACCAACCAAAGAAACACTAAGATGATTGTGATAATGATGATGATCGTCATCATCATCAATATCATCATGAGCATGGGTTTACCAAACACCCCAAGCAGATCCAAACATGCAGGGGGGAACCACCCAACCCACACCAAGCCACAGGGGGGGAAGGGGGGAACCACCAAAGCCCACACCCGAACCACACCACACCACAGGGAGGGGGGAAGCAACCCACAACCACACCACAGCACACCACAGGGGGGGAGGGAAGCAACCCACAATCACACCACTCCACAGGGAGAGGGGNGGGGGGGGGCCGGCCGAACCGGGATCATATATATATATATGTATATATATATGTGCCTTGCGAAAATATACATATGTGTGTATATGTTTCTGTATATGGTTATGCTCATCCACTATGCACATACGCATGCTGTTGCATATATACATGTACATGTATATGTATTTCATGCATATAGATATATATGTGTGTGTAAACGCATCTCTATCTGTCTGTCTGTTTGTCTGTCTGTCTATCTGCCTGCCTGTAATGTAATGTATGAATGTACGGATATGTAGTGCTGTGAAAATGTGGTTTGACATGAGTCAGGAACACGGCAGACCCTGTCCGCTTCAATGCCCGATGTATGTGGCTCACAGTTTCCATTCAGATCAAGGTGCCGGTCGCTGCTGTTAACCGTGTCTACATCAGCACCGCCATCTAGCATACAAAAAAGAGCAAAGACACAAACAACAGAAGAACGAAAAAAACAAAAACATAATCACAAAATCCTTGCATCCTAACCTCTAGACCTGGAAGATCCCTAAGCCCGCCGACCCGCCCCCCCTCCAAGAAAAGAACCCTACACCCAAAACCCAAAGCACCCACCAGCCCCAACCCCCCCGCCACAACTATGAACTTGGTGTCGATTTCAACAGTCCCCAAAATCATGTATGATTAGGACTCCATATGAAAAAAATTAAGGGAGACTGAACTTTACCCAAATTACCCCTAAAAAAAGAGGGAAACCTAAGCATTACTTCATATCTTTAAACAAATAAAGGGAATCTGAGCATTATCCCAAATCGATACCGCAAGAAAGGTCGCTTAGGCTGCTGCTCCTGGTCAGGTAGAGCCTCGAGATGCAGTAGCAGATCAAGGCCTGAAAAGCATTCGGTTTAGGGTTTAGGGGTTTAGGGGTATAGGGGTTAGGGTTTAGGGATTAGGGGTTTGGGTTCAGGGCTTTTCGGGTTTCGGGTTTAGCAGATTCAGGCCTGAAAAGCATTCGAGAGTGAGGAATATACGTAAGGATTCCTTAAAGGGATATAGAGGTTCTACAGAGGAATTAGCAGACCAAAGCCTGAAAAGCATTCGGGTGAAGGGACTCAAAGGAGCAATTTCAGGCTTGGGCCTAGGCTTTAAAGGTTTTGGGGCTGTAGGGCCTGAAGCGCCTTGGAGAGTGAGGACTATACCCTAAGATTTTAGGGATCCTATTGGCATAATGTATACTCCTTAATTAAAGGATTTTGGAAGGTCTGAAGGACTCAAAGCCGCAATTAGGGCTTAGGGTCTATGTCTTACGTAAGGGCGTTGGGGTTTTAGGGTTTTAGGGTTTCGGGTGGAGGGTTGAAGGGTTTTCTAGGGTCTGCGGTTCAGGGCTTTAGGCTTTTGGGGCTTAGGTCTTGGAGGCTTAGGGCTCAGGGGTTCCAGGGCTTGTAGGGTGTCCCAGAAGGATAAGCTGTTCGGGTCTTATAACAGGAGTGAAGGTTTGGAGCTTGGGCGTTTTAGGCATAAGGTCCGCAGGCTGCAAGGGTGGAAGGTTGTTGAGCTTGGCGGTCATGGGTGGGTTAGAGCCCAGACCTTCCAAAGTCCTTTAAAATCAATTCAGGGCTATACGTCATTTCGAATAAGGGAGCCTAAAGGGAAATATGAGGTCTGGGACATGCTATAACGAGCTTCCAGGTGCGATGACGGCAGTTTTTCAAAGCCGCACTACTTAAGGACATACGAAGCCCTCTGGCCCTCTAAGTAATTCGATAAGCCCTCCACCCCTAACCTCTAAGCCCTTAACCCATAAAACCCTAAACCCCTTCTGGACCCCAAAAGTATGTAGAATAGTGGCCTTTTGTAGGTTTTGGGCTATTACTTTACCTACTTTGGGGAAGGGTTTAGGGTTTAGGCTTAACTCTAAACTCCAACTCAAGCTGAGAAAGCCCTGACGAGCCGTCGTGCTGCCTCGATCTTCTTCGCACCAAGCCGGCGCGCCACGGACCCGGCCTCGCCGCAAAGCTCGATGCCCTCCTGGTCAGGGCTTTTTATAGGGCTTTAGGGTTTATAGGGGAGGGTTTGGGGTTCCTTCTCTGGGTCCATTACAAGGGTTCTATAAAGGTTTAGGGGTTTGGGGTTTTTTAATCAAGGTTAAAGGCAACTTAGGGTGCAGGACTATGGGGTTTAAGGTTCCATCAATCAAGGGTTGTGTAAGGCCTGTTCGTAAGAATTCCTAGAGGCCCAAGGGGACTTAGCAAGTAGGTGAAAAGCAGAGTTCTGAGTACCCTGAATGGAGTTACCCCAGTTGTAGCCCTACTTATAACCTAAGCCCCTAAACCGCAATCATAACCCTACTTATAACCGACTTGCTAAGTCCCCTGGGCCTCCAAGTAATGTAGGAACCTGATTAAGAAACCTTGGGCCTTTATTAGGGTTCTTTATATGGACCCTACTATTTCGGGGCTATAGGCCCAGAGTTTCTTAATCAAGTTCCTACATTACGTGATATGACGGGATCCGGAGAGGCTGCTTATGGATGCTATCTGTGGGATCAAGGAAACCCAATTCGGTCATGTAGGGCTTGGGGTTATGGGGTTATGGGGTTATGGGGTTTAGGGTTTAGGGGTTTAGGGTTTAGGGTTTATAGGGGTTTAGGGTTTAGGGTGCAGGAATTGAAGCTTAGGGTTTGGGGGTTTATGGGATTTAAGGCTCAGGGTTAAAAGTTTACGGTTTGGGGGTATGAGGCTTTAGGGTTTGAGGTTATGGGGTGCCGCTGCTGGCGGTGCTTTTGCAAGATGTGCGCCTCAGCCCGGAAGCCTTCAGCCGAGGCTAAACTCGAGAGGCGAAACTGTCAAAGCCTGCAACCCAATGACAAAGGGTCCTAAGTACCTACTATGGGCTCCTTGAAGGGTTCCTTTAAGGGATTCTTATGTATCAGGAATTACTATTATGATTTGGCGAAGTATCCCCCGGAACAGTACCTGGGACCGTTTTTGCGTCAGAAACCCTACAAAACCCTAAAACCGGAGTCCAGGACTAAAGCGTCTAGGTGAAAGGGTTCAAGCCATTTTGGCGTGTTTGAACGTGTTTTCTAGGACCAAGGGAATGGTGTCACAACTCTATCACACCGAAAAATTAACGTGCGACCCCACGTGTCCCCGACATCACACAACCGGAAACAAGGTCAGAAGCACGAGTTGCGTGACAGTGATACAAAACAGGAAATACCCAACCCCGATACGTGAATCAAGGCCGAAACCCTATGAGACCTAAACGACGGCAAGTGTGGCTAACTGCCAAACTGCCCCGTACACCAAGCGGAGAAAGGCAGATGTGCGCTGCTTGAAGCCTCTACCCCCTCTAGCACAGGAATGTAACTAAGTTCATCCTAACCCTTAATTAAACCTTACAAACCCTAAACCCCGTTGCCATGGAACCTAGACCTAGACCCGTGCAAACCTGAAACCCCAAACCCTAAACCTTTTGCATGCATTGCGCCTCGAACTTGCCCTTGGTCGCGAGAGCCCAACCTAGGCCATGCGAGACTTCAAAGTCTACGTGCAAAAACTGAAGCGGGGTAACCTTCAGGGTTTAGGGTTTAGGGTTTGAAGTTTGGGTTTAGTTTATAAGTTACCATAATAGCGCTCCGTACTACGTAACATGAGCCAAGCCTAAACTCAAACTCTAAGTCTAGACCTCATGGCCCGAAATCCGAAACCTAAAACGCTACACAGTGCAACCCGAAAATCACAATATCCAAGCCGTTCAACACCAAGGCAACATGGGAATTTCAGAAAGCAGTTGGCCCCTGTATAATCATCGTTAGTAGGACTAGTAGGGCTGGATAATCACTGCCTAACCCCCCCCCCCAAAGTAGGTAAGAAAAAACCCTTATAAAAAGGCCATTATTCTACATAGTTTTGGGGTCCAGGTAAGAGGACTCCGAAGTACCCCGCCCCTAATATTGAAGACATGTCAGAACTCATAGATGACCCCCATCAAACCCTTGAGTTGTAAGCCCTGAAGAGGTCGTACCGAACCTTGCACAGAGAATACAGCATCTAAACCCTAAACCGCTAAATCCCTAAACCCTGAACCCCTAAACCCTAAACCCCTAAAACCCTCAACCCTAAACCCCTAAACCGCTTACAAAGAGACTGCAACATCCTTGGCCAAGAGCCGATGAAGTGGTTGGCTTTGGCCGTTCCCAGTTGGTCACCTGCTTCCGGAGATCATGAAAATAGAACTCCAAACCACAAGAGGGACCCTAATTAAGGGTTTAGGGTTTGGGGGTTTAGGGTTTAGGGTTTAGGGGTTTAGGGGTTTAGAGCTCTAAGCCCCAACCCAATGGGTCCAAGTAATGGTATAGTATATACTTTGGGGGCCCAAGTACCTACGAAGTACCTACAAAAGTGGTACTTGGACCCTTTCTTTGGACAGAGGGACCCTAATTTAGGAACTACCCATATTAGGGTTCAAAATAGGAGCATACAGAGAAGTAGGGCATGGTAGTTTAAGGTAGGCCCTAAACCCGAAAACCCTAAACCAGACTTCAAAGCTGCTTTATTCGTGGCACCAAGTGCCGAGCCTGTAAAAACTTCGGTCTTGGATATGTCTTAAGGCTTACACAAGGGTCGATGTCATCTTTATTTTGGGGCGCTGGGGGTGGTATTGCGAAATAATTGCTATAGCCGCCGGGATAGATGAAATTTGACATCAATCTGGTTGAAAGCAAAGACGTACTCACCATAGACCCCTATAAACCCTTAGTACCTCCCCTAAGGCTCCTAGGTACTGTTCTAGGGGACGCTTCCCAAATTATAATAGTAATTCCTATTGAAGAAACCCCACATTCTGCCACATAGGTACTTAGGACCTTTTGGGCTCACCAAAGCCCTTTTATTCAGCCTACGGGCATCCTGGTCTTCAGACCAAATGTTCTGCATAGCAATTGGGGTAGGGATACTATATCGTTTACCTCGACCCCCCAACTACCCGTTGTTGTAGCCCATCATTAGCACTTAATGAGAAATACGGTTGATGGACAAAATCCTGTATGACCCTAAGGACCCTAAACTATGGGAATTATGGTATATTCCATATAATGGGTAATGCAGGATTTTGTCCATCAACCGTATTAGAGCCCCTTAAAGGGTAGTTGGGGGTCCTGGCAGGGTTGGGAGTTTAAGGGTTTCGGGTTTAGGGGTTCAGGGTTTAGAGTTACGTGTTCAATGGTACCATGCCAAAAGACACCTCGTTGCGGCGACGATAGGCATGCTTTTTAAGTGATCCGATCTCCAATGATCTATATGTCGGGCGAAACAAAAGTGAGCAAGACGAACCTCCAGCTCTAAAACATGCGCATGCAAAACCACAACCTTGCACAAAAACCCTATTCCTCCGTGCACAAACAAAAGCAACCCCCAAGATCCGATAAATGGCAGAAATTTGGTCACAAGAAGAACCTTTTGACCCACACCCCAAAAATTCCTAGAGAAGCCTTATAGAACCCAACAGTTAGCCCTATAATCACTCTTCTGATTAAAACCCAAAACCGTCAACAAAAACATACAAACAATAGTAATACCTTCCGGAAGCCACCAAATTCCTGCAGAACCATTATTCACAGAACCATCAGAAGCCCCTTAGTACCCTTGCGGAACAGCGGAGGTCCCCGAAGTGCCAAAGCCTGCTTGCTTGAAAAGCCCCTGCGCCGCTGTGGCGTGCTCCTGAGCCTGCCCAGCACACTGCAGTTTGGGGTTTAGGGTTTAGGAGTTTAGGGTGTTTTTGTTTAAAAGGTTTAGGGTTGTGTTTTTGTTTTGAGGGTTAGGGTTTAGGGTCCAAAAAACTTAAGAAGTAGGGACTTGGGTGTAGGTTATAGGCTTTGTAGGCTAACTTTTTGTGAGAATACATGATTGTCAAGTACTTGGAGCCCTGGGGACAGGGGTTTGGGGGCTGATAATTCGAAGGGATCTGCAACGTTTTAAAAGCTTGAAGGACCCAATCATTCGGTACTAGGGTTTAGGAATGTTTAACATAGAAGGGAGTGGTTAGTATGTTGGTGGGTATGGAGCTTGGACCCCGAAGGTTTAGGACCACATGAACCCTCTAGTGTCATCTTTGTAATATTCAGCAGATCTGGAGCTGTTTGGGTGATAGATGTGAAAGATATAGAGAACCATACTTATAAGGGTCATTCGGTGGCACTCGGTCTGTTGATCTGTTGATGATGTCTTTGGGCGACTCGACTCCTGGGCACTTGGATTTTCTATGAAGAGGTTTTTACCTTGAGTTTTAAGGGCTCAAGGCCTAAGCCTCAACCAGGGTTTTCGAGGGCTCATGTTTGTGATGTTTCAGAAGGTGCAGGCACCTGAAAGACTTGATTTCGATAGCCCTTGAGTTTGGAGCTTACCCCGATTGTTTAGGGTTTAGGGTTCTCAATCCAGGGGAAAGGATCATAGTGCCAGTTAGGCAACTGGGTTTGGCATAGTAGCATTGTAGGTTAGTACTTGCGGGAGTATATGCTTGTCTTTATGAAGTAATTACTTGACCCGAAGGGTGCCCTGGCGTAAGGGCAGGCTCTTAGGGCTCATGGCACACGCTATGGCTCACGGCATAGGAGTTGTTGAAGTCGTGCCGACTATCCACTCCATTACGCTGGCCTTCAACACTACGCATACTTTCGTTGCCTCAGGCCCCTCACCGCTCTAATTTAATGTGCATCCTTATGGCGGGGAGTCTTCCAGCCCGCCGTTAGAGACACATCTGTTGAAAAAATATTTGAAGCCTCATTATGCAAAGTCGAATCTTAGACCCAAAGGCTCCAATATTCCTTAATAAGGGAATATTCCTTAAATCATATTCGGCATCCTACTATAATTTACTGTAGATCCACTGTAGATTCGTGAATCAAGGGTTTTTGGAGCCTCTGGGTACCATCCTTCATCTTGCTTCGGATGGTAGTGCTGTAGAGCTGCTGCTTCTTGTATAGCTGGATACGATACTCTATTAACCTTCGATAAGCTTTGAGATGACGATCCGGTCACTGCGGCTGGGTTGATGTCCGGAGGTCTGTAGGACCTCATGAGCAGGATAAAGCAAAAGTGTGGGCGAAGTTTGAAGACTATTGTTCAGACTTGCATTATCCGACTGGATTCAGCTGTGGGTATACAAATAATACAAATCCAGGGATCAATTCGTGGCGTGTTGCCTGGGTAAATGCACTTCATTTCTGACGATCATTGGGATATCCCAAGTAGGGTGGGTTTAGGGTTTAAGGTGTAGGGATATCATTATGGGGTAATAAGCTTATAGCCAATCAATTATAGGCTGCTTGTTTATTCCACTAAACCCTAAAACACTATACCCCTAAACCCTGATGCTTTAAGCAAGCTCGGTCTGACCCCACCTCACTGGCATTGTGGGTCGCTGCTGCGAGGCCCGCAAGCAGCAACCTCGACGCGGCCTTCCACACAGAGATGACCCCAAAGGGTCCTAAGTACCATTATGGGGGGATACTTACCCAAAACATATAGTGGTCTGAAAATAGGGCACCCAAATATAGTACCCTAAATAGTAGTATCCTCCACAGAATAAGGTACCCCTAATTTTCGGAGACTCTCATATAGTAATTCCTACTACTTTCTAGGTCCTTAAGACCCTTGGGGACGGACAATTCTTTGCAAGCCATGCCGGTCTTCTACCCCTTGCAACCAGATCAGCTGCAGTACTATAGCTTTACCGGGAACATGTGCGAGGGCTTCTTTCTAAGAGTCCAAGTAGTCCTTGTGGTTTCTGGTACCCCAAAAGGTCCCAAAGTCCTTTAGTAAGTCTTCTTCTTCCGACAGTATCAGCGAGATATCTTGAAGAATCTCAGGAAAGCAGGGTTTAGGGCTTGGGGTTTAAGGCAGCTTCTGGTCACAAAGCTAAAGAGGTTCGAGGCTTCAGTTCAATTTTCAAGAGCTCAACCCTCCACGGGTTTAGGTTTTGGGGTTTAGGGTTTCGGGTTTTAGGGTTTAGCCGTTTTAGGGTTTAGGACGGTTTAGGGCTTAGGGTTTATAGGCGTTTTAGGGTTTAGGCCTTAGGGTTTTAGGGTTTAGTAGGGTTTTGGGCTAGGAACCCTTCAACATGGGCTCAACGCCCTTCAATGAATCGTAGGCAGTGGAAGCGGCAAGGGCAACTGCCATTCGCAAAACCCTCCATTTAAGAACCATCATATCTGGCAAACCTTTAGGGCCTAAACTTTCGGCTTTAGAAACCGTCATCTGGAAATCATCCAGCCTTTTCAACCCTCTAGAACCTTTATAAAGTATCTAGAAACCCTTTTGCAACACCCCGCAAACCTTTAAAGCACTCTTCAAACCCTTTCAAACACTCTAACCTGTCAAAAAGTCTTGAAATCCTAAACATGCAACCCCCCGAGGAAGTCCGAGGAAGCACACCCCTCCTTTCACAGAAAAAGCCAACACCCTAGCCATAGGCCCCATAGTAGTTCCTTTTGGGGCTCATATTTAGAATCCTATAGTTATGGGGCCTATGGGTAAACCTCTCATCTCCAAATCCCTAAAGCCGTAAACCCCAAAAACCCTTTATAAAGCCTATAAACCCTATAAAACCTATAAACCCTGAAACCTTAAGTTCCCTAAACCCTAGGCACCAACCACTAAGCCCTAAACCCTAGCCCTAAATCCTATAAAAGCCATTCACTGTAAACTCTCAAACCTAAACCCTGTAAATCCCCCTGAGGGTCCATGTACCCAAATAGTATATACTCGGCCCCAATGTACCTATACATGGAGTACTTTCAGGCCAAAGCATTTGCTATTTGGTGCATGGACCCTCAAGCCCTAAATCCTAAACCCTTACAAGAAGCCCGTTGCAAGCCTCGCCGGCCGCGTCCCCAGAAGCCTTTGCTGCCTTGGAGGAGGCCTCCGCAGCATCGACGGCCTCGGAACTTACAGGAGGGCCTCAGGGCTTTGGGTTTAGGGGTGTAGGGCCTCGGGTTTAGGGGTACATGGGGTTTACGGTTTAGGTTAAGGGTTTAGGGTGCACTACAGAGTTCCTTACAAGGGTCTAGGGGTTTAGGGGCTTCGGGTTGTCAGGGGTTTTGCCTTAACCTACCGAAACCTACTTGTTTGTGGGGTCCCTGTACAATGCATATTCGGTTAGGGTTCAGGGTTTAAAGAGGGGTTTAGGGTTTACGGCTCCAGGGTTTTTTGGGTTTGAGGGTGCCTTTACAGAGTTCTTGCAAGGGTTTAAGGTTTAGGGATGTATTGGAGGGCCCCAGTGGCTTTACCGAGTTCTTATACGGGTTCTTTGAAGTGTTGTTCTTTGTAAGGCTTGTGTACAGGTTTCCATGGAGCCTAATGTAGGGCCCGCATAATAATCAAATAGAATTGGTCTGGGGGGGGGGGTGGCAAAATCAAAAACCTGATTTAGGGACGCAAGAGGAAATTATTACAAACTATTCCCCACTGTACTAGATTGTTTGCAGTTTAATTCAGGTGTAGAATTCAATGTTTCGCTTACGGTACACGGTGTTAGGGACCATGATTTGTGGCCATGGGGTTGTGCATAAGAATTTGGGGTTGGGGTGTAGGGTTTAGGGTCTCGGTCGGAGCATGGTTGAGTGCGTGGCTTCGGGATTATATAGGGTTTAGGGTTTAGTACCAGGACCCCCCCAATGGCCCTGTAATAGAGCCCATATGCTCCTCAATAGCGGCTATTTGGGGCACAATAGAGGGTCGTTGGGGGGTCTAGGTAGGGTTTAGGGTTTACGGGGCTTTCAGTGGAGGGTGGAGCTTCCTACGTGGGAGCTTCAGTCCGGAGCGGGGGTGAAGATCGGGGCCGGGGGTGGTTCTTTGTTCAGGGGTCAGACTCCCGGGTGCAGAGTTCAACTTAAATTACAGATTAGGTTGTTGCGTTTTGGGCTACGGATTATAGGACTTAGGGTAATGAGTTTCGGGTTTCGGGTTAGGGTCTACCTTTCAGGCTATAACTGTCGAGGTATCCGGACAAATCCAGGAAAAAACAAGAGAATAGTCTCCAGGGCCTTCGGGTGCCCAGGGACTAATCCCAAAGGGTCCTAAGTACCTACACAGTAGACTGTAGGGTTTCTAGATTAGGAATTATACTGCTATGAATTGGGAGAGTATCCCCTATATGATTTCTGATCCTTTGCGACTATAGGGGCTGTAGAACTGCAATACAGTTACTCGGCATCAGTACAATGCACTCCATGCCGTATCTCAGACAGTAAAGTAAAGGGTTTGTGACACAAGAACTGAACAGAAGAAGCCGAAGGTGCTTGGAATCAAAGACAGGCTTACTACAAAACGTTTAGGGGTGTATTCTACCACTGGTGTTAGAATAAGGAACCCCCAAAGAACCGCGTTATATACTATGTATTTAGGCTTCCGTACTCCAAAGGGTCCAGAGGACCCAAAAATATGGTACTTGGGTTTAGGGTGGTTGTTTTTTTAGCTGCTATTCGGCAGAGTATGTGATTATTAGGTACTTGGACCCTAAACCCTTCAACTCTCCTAAGGTCCTAAACCCTAAGCCCCTTGGTAGAACCTCGAACAGCACTCCAGCCAGCCGTACTTTAGGCTTTGACCTCAGAGAAACTTTGGAGTCTGCGGGAAACCTTAAAGCCTGGACACCCATAACTCAGACCTGAAGCCGAAAGACCTACCTTTTAGGGTTCCCTATTATGAGTTCTATATTCTGTGTATATATAGATATACATGTATATATATATATATAGAGATATTTATATATATATATATACATACACTTATTGATATATAATTCTTCAAAAAGGTAGGTGTGTTGGGCCAGAGATATGAGTAGTTCTCTAAATTAGGGTCCCTCGTAGGGTCCTGTCTACACCCAAACCCAACCGCTCTCAGTAATATAGGGCCTAAATAGTTAGAATAGCATTATACTGTATTTATAAAAGGGAACCCCCAAAACCGTATAGGTAATTATCTAGGCCCCTATACTAAACCCTTACAATAGCTTATAGTAGCCCTTATAGAACCCTTCAAAAGGAACCCTTAAAGGAACCCCTAAGGAAGAGTACAGGTAATGCTTTAGGCCCCAAAGTGGGTGCCGACCTCCTGGAGTCTTCGTATCTCGCCGGAGCCCAAAATGGTAGAGACCTGTGTGCAAAGGGTTTAGGGGTAGGAGTTTAGGAGTTTAGGGGTTTAGAGTTTAGGGTTTAGGGGTTTAGGAATTTAGGGGTTTAGAGGTTTAGGGTTTTAGGAATTTAGGCGTTTAGGGGTTTAGAGTTTAGGTTTATGGCTTAGAAGACATCCCCCAAAGCTGCTGTTAGGTCAGGGGGCCTGGCAAATATGAGAGCCTTTGTGATTTTACCGGGCTCTTGGGCCAAATGCCATATGGGTGGTTGTCAAAATTATGGTCCCTTTTTGGATCCCTACTATGATACGGCACCTACTATTTAGGGTACCCCAAAAGGGACCATAATTTTGACAACCACCCACATGCAAGCGACACAAACTCGCGGATTTTGTCACAGAAAGAGTCCATTGCAGAAGGCAAGATAAAAGAAACAGAATCCTACGAACTACCCTAGTTGGTAATTTGTGCGGCATTTCTATTAACCGCAAATGCGCTGATCTTGAGATTTGCTTTTTGTTGGTGGGCTTTAGTACAAGATGTGGGCATGCTCTGGTTCAAGCACTCGGGTACATAAATAGAAAACGTGAAACAAAATGCTGGATGAGGTCAAGGATGTAATGGGTTCTTCTTATCGATGATGTGTTCAGAGTATCAACCAAGCACTGGCTTTAGGGTTATAGTGCACGGGACCACCATTTCGGGTTCGGTCCTGTTACAGGGCGTTGGGATGCGTCGCAAACCGCAAACCTGGTCAGAATCCTAAACCTTAACTTCAACCCTAAGGTCCCAAAGGATCCAATAACAAGGCACGTGGGTCTAGGATAGTAGTTGTGTAGCCTAGTATCTGGGAGAATATATGATTATTAGGTACTGGGACCCTTGGGTACTCCCTAAACCCTAAACCCTAAACCCTAAAACCTAAACCCTAAACCCCTAAACCTGTAAACCCTGAACCCTGTGGGGGAGCAGGTTCCAAGTCTCGAAAGCCCACCCGAAGGTGCTGGGGAGTTAACAAGGATACAGTGAACCCCAGAAAGTTGGAACATGGGTTTAGGAGGATTTGTGCTAGGATCCCCTATGCTCTACCTTAAGGGCGTGAGGATATTCTTCTACTATAGGGATATTCCATATAAACCCCCTTTGTAATGAAGCCCAATAAGTTAGGGATATCCCTGTATACTTATGCTTACGTGCTTTTTGGGTCCCTAAAATGGTGTGGGTCTACTTGGAGGCTGAGAGGACTCAGTAACTGCGGTATGTGCGGGTTCAAGCTAGGATAGCCCCACTTCGGGTACCTATGACCTATGAATACAACAGTACTGCAATCTGCAGAAATCAGAAGAAACCTGCTAAGCCGAAAAAGTCCATCTGAACGCCAAGACGTGCCACGAGGTCCTTTAGGTGTTCCTGGGTCGGATCCAACACCCACACCAAGTGCACATCCAAGCCCTTACTTGTGCACCTCTGGGCGCAAGTTTCCATATGCCGGGTGGCATTATGATTGAAGCTGTGGAACATAAACAGCGTGGGATTCTTGCTTGTTGCCGGGCGTGGCACGAAACTCTTCACATATCCATATCTGGCCAACATACCGCCCAAGCATCCGGTACAGCTAACCCCAGCTCAGCCAGGGAAGGTCTCCACGTTGGGTTGACCAATCTCTCATCAATCGTCATGAAATAGCTGTCTGCTGCGGCAGGCAGCTCCTCTAGTGATGAGCTCTGTTGCCACCTCTCCCCAACCACCTTAAGCCCTAAAGCCCCAAGAGTTAAATGTTCTAAAGCCGAAAACCCCAAGGTCCCTCAACCTTACCCCCCCCTCCCAAGCCCTAAACTTCCTAAACCTCCTTAAACCCAAACTTCAAGCCGAGAAACCATAATCCTACCACCGTGAAGCTCTCAACCTCAACCCGCCCCTGCCAACCCTAAAAACTCGACTTAAATGAAACATGAAACCCTAAAGTACCTGCTAAATCCTAACCTAACGCTTCATAAACAAGCCCGCATTCGCGTGCGCCGAACCAAATTCCGGGAGATGGCACGACCTTCTCGAAGCCGCTGGCATCGTTGCACCTAAACGATGCAAAGAACGTGTCGAGGAGCACGACACGATCGGCAATCGCACTTGAGACGCGCCGCGCGGCGGGGGCCTTCTCATCGTCCAAAGTGGATGCCCTCCCATAACGCTCCAACTCTTCGGCCACTCCCTTTTTGAAACCAGTCCAAAAGGCCATCCAGAGTGCCCATGCCATGGCTGGAACCGAAGCCTCACGAGTACTCCTCTACCACATCCTCTCAAGAGGAACACACCAGGAGCCCTTAAAAAGGACCCTTCAATTACACGAAACTCTCAACCCGGCAGCCCAGAAGCGCTAAACCCGAAAACCGTGAAGCCTATACGCAAGAAAAGTCCCAGCAGCTCTGAACTCTCACACCCAAACCACCAAAGCAAACCCCCCAACCCCAAAACCTTAAACCCTATAATCCCTGAACCCTAAGCAAAAAGGGTATGGTTTCGGTAGGAATCGGTCAAGGGGGGACTCGCCTCGCCCGCCTGCGAAGATGAGGTGTCGCCGTTGCTCAGAGCCTGAAGCCGAAGCAAAATATCCACACACACACACACACATATATATATATATATATATATATATATATATATATATATATGCAAACAGACATATGTACATATTCACACATGTATTTGTAGCCTGGTTTAGTCATATATATATATATACACACATGCATGTGTGTCCCTGAAACCACATGTATGTATGTGTATGTGTATGTGTATGTGTATGTCTATGTGTATGTCTATGTGTATGTGTATGTGTACGTGTACGTGTACGTGTACCTGTACGTGTACGTGTAGGTGTATGTGTATGTGTATGTGTGTATATATGTATATATATATATATGTGTGTGTGTTGGTATGTGTGTATGGGTCCATGCATGTGTGTATGTGTGTGTATATATATATATATATCTGTGAGTATCTGTGTGTATGTGTGTATGTATGTATTATATGTATCTGTATATGTATAGACAGAACTAGTTCGGGTACGGTCCGGAAGACACGGCCCGAGCCAAATCCCAGAAGCCCAGAAACTCTTAGCCCCCAAACCCTATTATTTAGAGCTCGGGGTTTAGGGTTTAGGGGTTTAGGGTTTAGGGGTTTAGGGTCTAGGGTTTAGGGTTTCTTATCAAGGCCCCTATTATAGAACACAGACGTCCCAGCCCAAAGTGTTGAAGCCTGCGGCTACAGGCTGTTGCTGATGAGCAAACCCTTCCTTAGCCCAAAACCTTGCCCTAAGGGTCCAAGTACCTAATAATCACATACTCTTCTGAGTACTAACCTACAAAACTACTATCCGTAACCCAAGTACCTGATTATTAGGTCCTTTGAACCCTTAAACCCTAAACCCGAAACCCCTAACTTTAACGCTCCTTAGCCCAGAGCCTTACATCCTGAACCCCTGCCTCTCTGCTCGCGAGCTCGACGATGACGAGCAATTCCGCAGAAGGATTCCGTTCCTGAGCTTCTCTTCTTACGGGCTGAGTACCCTACTAGTAGCAAAAACAAGGTCAACCTTCTCAACTATGGTAGGGTTATATAAACCCCAAAAGGTCAAAGGTTACCTACTCGGCTACTTAATCATTGTATCTGGCTATTGAGGTTTAGGGCTTGGGGTTTCGGGGTTTATGGTTTTGGGTTAAGGTTTAGGGTTCGGGATTTCGGTCTTTGGGGGTGTAAGGTTGGAGTCTAGTTGGGCTCATGGGTAGTTACAAGTGGAGTTATAAGTCCTCTAATACGGGTTATAATTACACTTACCCTGCTTCTAAACTCACTTAAAACTACCCATGATCCTCCAAGTCGAGTTGAGGCTTCTGTTCGGGGGTGCGCAGGAGTTTTTGCGTGTGTAGGTTTCTCTGGAGTTACATTGGCTCTTGGGCTTACACTCGCGCTTTGTGTGTTCGAGTTAAGGGGCTTAGGGTTTTGGCAGGGTTTAGGGTTTAGGGGCTTTGGATTTCGGGTTGAGAGGTTGTTATCTTAGTCTGGAGAGTTTGAGCTACTTCTTGAATACATAATAAATCGTCCAGTAGCCTAGGGGAACTAAAGGCTTTCCTTTGAGACTACAGAGGAAGTGTAGCAACCCAAAGATGTTCAAGATTGCCTACTCCACTACCCGCATTATCTTGATTGTGCCTCATGCGTGAGAGTAGGTATGTTCACAATGCCCTTTTGGCTCCTTCAAGGGTTCCTCTAACGGTTTCCCTTCGGGGGCTCATTTCCTATAAGGATTCCTGGAAGAATTGTGGGCTAACCGGTGAACCTAGGCCCCTGGTAGCGTCACAGAAACAGATTCGTGATGTGCATGCGACCACGGGAACACTGAACAAAATGCCTTGAACAAGACACGACTTGGGAATTTAGGTATTAAGGGGTTCAAAGGCCCAGCTGTTGGGGAGGCAGCCGCAAAGGGCCAACCCCGAAAGGCCACGGTCCTAAACTTTATCAACCCACCACGTCACGAATCTCAGGATTTAAGGTTTGGGGTATACCGCAAACTACCCAACAAGGGCCAGACCCAGGCAACCGGCGCCATTTCGCGAAGCACGGCGGGACCTCTTGGCACACTTTCGAGCTGCCATAGTGACCCTTACAACCCTAAAGCTACCGACAGAGAACTACAGAACTTGTCGCCCTAAGGAACCCCTAAGGCTCTAAATCCGCAGTCCTTAACTCCAAAGCCGTGCAATACTCCAACCTTCCCAGATCCTAACCCAGAGGGGCCTTGGTAATTAAAAACAGGTTTTAGGCCCCTTAAGTATAGTTATAGTAGGGAGCCACGAGAAGAAACATATGAGCAATTGAGCAATTATTCAGGCTTCTATAACCCTAGCCCCTAAACCGTAAACCCTAAACACCTGAACTCTAAAAACCAAAACCCTTAAACCCCAGAGACCTATGCACTATGCGTCCACCCTATAAACCGACCCCAGAACCAGCTGCCTCGCCCCCTACTATAGAAACCCTACTTTCTGCTCTGTAGGCACTTAGGACCCTCTGGGTACAAGCACCACCAAAAAAGCACAACAACCTGGCCCCCTTAACACTTCGGAAGGATTCGTATCCTTGAGCTTTGCAATGGGGCCCGCACATAGTAAAGATCCTAAAATTCCAGAAGCTTGGAAACATGGATCCATTTTTCTTAGCGGCTCTCATATTATAAAGATCCTACAAAGACAAAAGCTGAGAAAAACGCCTCCACTTTTCCTGAATCTCTTACAATCGGGGCAAAGGTCTTCCTAGACACCCCAACTCAGTAACTCCCTCCAACAAAAACCCTAAATGCCCACTACATGCATTCAGGACCACAAGGGCTCTAAACCTCTCAAACCCTAAACCTTAAGCACCCTAAACCTAAACCCTAAACCCTAACCTACAACTCTGAAGTCGAAAACTGCCCAAGAAATTGAAACTAAGAAAGCCTGAACCCCAAACCTAGTTCATGGCTGGGATAGTATTGAGCATTTTTGCGTCTAAGTACACATAAAATAGTAGATGTTACCAACTATGACAAAGAAAACGCACTTGAAACAAAAGTGCACCGACCCTTAAACTAACCCCTATTAACCCTAAACCCCCGAAACCCCAGCGCGTTAGGGTTTAGGGTTTAGGGTTTCGGGTTTACCTAGACCCCCTCACTACCCTCTAATATACCCTAAATAGCCACTATTAAGGACCATAAGGGCTCCGTTAAAGGGTACTTGGGGGGTCCAGGTTAATCTAGAGCTCTATATAAACCCTAAAGCCTCCATACCCTATAAAACCTAAAGCTCTCAAAGCCCTAAGCCCTAAACCCCTCAAACCCTAAACGCCTTAAACCTAAAGTACTTGGGGGGGTCCTCGTAATGTTCATGCAGGGTCTCAAAGAAACCTCTAAAACCCCTAAACCCTAAGGGATCCCTTGTAGGAACCCTTTAAGGAACCCTATTTGGGTACATGGACCCTAAGGGACCAGGGTCCCAAAAAGTGCACCGAGCCTTCAGAGCCCTGAGGCTCCGATCAGCGACGGAACCCCGGCTCTTGGAGCCCGAAGCAGCGGTTTTAGAGATTGGCATAGGGCCACAAAAAAGCACAGGGTTGGGATAAGGGTGGGTTAGGGTTAGGGGTTTAGGGTTTAGGGTTTAGGGGTTTAGGGGTTTAGGGTTTATGGCCTACTTGTCGGGTATCATGGGGAACTAAAGGTTAACCTTTTTGGTTATATAGGGACTATAAAGGGCTATACTACCCAAAAAAGGTTAAAGGTTACCTATTCGACCAATAGGTTGGGGTTTAGAGTGTAAAGAGTTTGGGATTTAGGGTATAGGGTTTAGGGTTTGGAGTTTTGGGTTTAGGGTAGAGAGTTTGGGGGTTGGAGTTTGGGATTTAGGGTTTAGGGTTTAGAGTTTGGGGTCTAGGGTTTCAGAGTTTAGGGCTTTAGGGTTTAGGGCTTGAGGAATTTCAGGGCTGAGTGAGGGTTTTGGGGGATCCTTGGGTTTTAGGGACGTTATGGCTTTGGGGTTGGGCTTCGGGTTAAAAAATCCAAGGTTTTCAGGGTGTTTTGAAAGCTGCTTTTTCCACCCTGCAGATCCGTACTTGCGGTAGAAAGTCCAGGGTTTAGGGTTTAGGGTGATTTAGGATTTAGGGTTGTTGTTGTTCTTGCTACTGTTGGTGGACAAAATCCTGCATGACCTTAAGGACTCTAAACTATGGGAATTATTGTATATTCCTTATAATGGGTAATGCAGGATTTTGTCCATCAGCAGTATGATATTCGGGGAGGGGTCCCAATAAAGCCTTGAAGCCACATGGAGCCCGGAACCCTAAACCCACAAAGCCGAACTCCTAGGAGACGCAGGGGACTTAGCAAGTCGGGTACAAGTATGGTTATTCATATATTTGGGGTAACTCCATTTAGGGGACTTATAACTCTACTTATAACCTACTTACTAAGTCCCCTGGGCCCCCAAGTAGGCAACCCCGAAGCTCTTTGGCAGGGCATGGGGGTAGGGGCTGGGGCTGGGCTGGGACTGGAGCTGAAATTGACGGTTGAGGGGGTTCACGGCCAACAAAGACACAGAATTTCTTTTTATTTAAATTTTTTGGTTGCTTTATTGAAGGTTTGGGATGTAGGGAATTCAGGATGTCTAGATAATACGTTGCGGCTGCCTCTTCAGTACTCTGCTACAGCGTGGTGAGGGGAACACAGAAGCTACGCGTACATCATCACCACACATGCTCACTCGCCCCGAACGTTTGAGACCAAGACTTTAAGACTCTGCATACAAAAAAAGTTTCATGCACGCTATGCCCTCGGCTTCGCGCTTGCTACCTCCCCAAGTCATCTTGCCATGCATGCATGAGTGTATATGTAATAGATGTATGTATGCAGGTATGCATGTACGTGTAACAGTCTGAGGCGAAACCTTAAACCAACAGCGAAAGCAATGCAGAAATACTTAATTACATACATGCACACATCCTTACACACATCCCTACACGCACTTACATGTGAAAACTGATCAGGAGAGATGAACCTCACAATAGTAGCCTGCTAGATAGCCTTCAAAGTGCCACCCATAGGGGAGATGTGTATGCATGCGCACATACATCCACAAATGCCTACATGCCCCCCCCCACACACACACAATCATGCGAATGTACAGGTCCTTTTGCTTCCGGGCGATCTGCAGCCGAAGCGTCGACGACATGGAGCTACAGGCTGGAGGCCGTAACCTCTCAGCCCAAGGGTTCTCAAAGCAAAGGGTTGAAGGGTTCAGGGTTTAGGGTGTAAGTAAGTCTAGGGCTCGGTGACCCCACCTCACTCGCGAAGACTGGCTCAGCACTTCTTCTTGGAAGGCTGACGGCTGGGCCTCAAGGCTAGGGTTCAGGGTTGAGATGTCTTGATTCAACAGCGCCACACATGTAAGGTGTGTAGAACCCTGGTTCGAGTTCAGGGTGTCGGATTGATACACCCTCAACCCTTCACGCCTGAACCCCTCGTTAAAAACCCTAAACCGTAAGTAAACCCTAAACCCTAAACCCTAAAACCGTAAACCCTAAACCCTAAACCTAAACCCTAGGAGATGGTTCGAAGGGTTTTGGGGACCGGGATCCGGGTAAAGGTTAGGGTATACCTGAACCTGAAGCACCCAGAGAGCCCAATACCCCTTAATTAGGGAATATGGCTTAAATTATATAGGGTTTCATATTATGATTTAAGCTATATTCCTTAATTAAGGGGTGTTGGGCCCTCTGGGCAACCTACCTTTAGAGGGTTCCCGCTTTTTATAAGCTTCCCTGGGCTGAATCCTTAAAAGGTGCAAGTCTTCGTCACCGTGCCAGGCACATCCCGGCAAAGCATGCAAACACATACTTGTTCTGGTCTGCAAGGGCGGCGAGTAAGAGACACCAACGGAAACTGTCTGTTGCTTACGACATCTCTAGGTAAAGCAGCTAAAAGCTCCTGCAAACAGTACAGGGTTGTGGAAGAACTTCCGGTCAGCTAGTCGGGCCTATCTCCGACAGCTGCCATGAAGTTGGAGACATATTTGCTCGCATCACCTAATGGGCCAACTATCGCGAATTGCAGTGGTACTAATCATCATCGTCCAGGTATCCAACTTCAAGGAGCTTTACTCTGCCCTAAGCCTGAAGCCCGCAAACCCCAACACCCTAACTGTTTAACTCCTACAACCCTGAACCGCTAAGAGCCTCACCCGCCAAAACCCGCAACCCAAACCCGCTTTGCCAGGTACAAAACTTGCACATAGATGCCTTGCAGAGCCTTGTATAGAACCCAGAAAGCTAACTCTCAACATCGAAAACGCCTGGCTCGCCCTTCATTTCAACACATCCAACAAGCCTTAAATGCAAGGTCCACAGCCCTAACCCTAAACCCCCCAAAACCCTAAACCCAAAGCCCAACCCTAAACCCCAAACCCCTAGAAGCCACAACCATCCCTCAAACTGCCAGATCCTTCAGCGCAAACCCTCACCCCGAAACCCGATGTAGTTTGAAGCCCTCATACCTGGACCTCAAAACTATGTAGAATAATGGCCTGTTATAGGGTTTGGGCTATTATTTTGCCTACTTTGGGGGGTTTAGGTACAACCCTTAACCTGCCAAACCTTAAACCCTAAACCCTACCTGTAGCCCAAAAAACCTTCCTTTTAGGGAAGTATATTTAGAAACCAAAATAAGGAGCCCCTAGGAAGATAGGCCTTTTCGGCTACAGGAAATGCAACTCTCAAAATTAAAATACCCGGTCCGCAATACCTAAGCCCTAAACCGCTAAACCCTGAACCCTAAACCTTCATGCAACTCTCAAAATACCAGGTCCAAGCAGCCAGGTTCTCCGGACCCTTTCTTCAAGACGGTGCCTGCTTGGAGGAGCTGCTGACTTAGTTGCCGGTTTAGGGTTTAGGGTTTAGGCCTCAATGCGGCATGTCATTAGGGTTGATGCTTGATGTTTTGATTTTCGAAGTTTTTCGGCGGAAACTTCAGGCTTTAGGGCTTCAAGCGTTTGGGGGGTGGGGTTGTTCGGGTATATGCTTGTTTAATTAGGGTTCAGGGTTTAGGGCTTAGGCTTTAGGGTTCAGGGTTTAGGGTTTCAGGGTATTGGGGTTTCTTTGTGTTTAGCGGACATACCAGGTGGCTGTTGACGGGAACAGGAAGAGCTCGTAGGGTTGAAGGAAGGCTCCTTGCTCAAGGACTCTTGGGCTGCCCAAAGGGTCCTAGGTACTGCTTTCAAGAATACTTCCCCCAAATTATAGTATGTATATCTTCCTAGTATAGAAACCCCACATTCTGCGATGTACAGGTACTTAAGAACCCTTGCAGGGACCCTAAACCCGAAACCCTTAAAGGAGCCCATTATAGGCCTACTTGTCCAGTTTCCTGGGGAACATTGGGGAACTGAAGCTTAACCTTTGGGAATACATCGGGGTTATATAGGGATTATAGTACCCAAAAAAGTTACAGGTTACCTACTCTACTACGAGGTAGGTATATTCTAAGCTGCCACAGCACAATCTCCATAGCTAAGCTGCTTTCTTAACTTAGAAGAGCGTTCACTTAGAAGATTGCACGTCCACCGGGCACCCCCTGGAGTTTCGGACACGGCGCAATCTCCATAGTTAAATTGTGATTTCTTAAAATAGAAGTTTAGAAGAGGGTTTATTTAGAAGATTGCGCGTCCTCCTTGCACCCCCCGGAGTTTCGGACACAGCACAATCTCCATAGCTAACGTGTTCTCTTAATAAGGAAGAGTGTATAATTCAATAAAGAAAATGGCGCATCGTACACTTCGATATTTAGGTACTTAGGACCCTTTGGGTTTGGAGGTTTGAAGGGAACCCCCCCCTTAAGCTCCCAATCACCCCCACAATACCTGTGTGGTGTTAGGGGTTTAAGGTTTGGGGTTTGAAGGGAACCTCACCCTTAATGTGGGTTAGGGGTTTTGGGTTTGGGGTTTAGGGTTTTGGGTGCCGTTTGAGGTTTGGGTGCTCGCGTGCCTTGAAACGTGAGCACGTGCAACCTCAAAGCGACGTCTGAAGGCCCTAGAACCCGTGTTAGCCCTAAACCTGAGAGACCTTCAAACCCCAAAAACCCCTGAACCCTAAGTAAACCCTATACCCTAAACCCTGAATCCTAAATCCTAAACCCTCAACCCAGCCCTAACCCCTAAACCCTAAACCCAAAAACCCCTGAACCCTAAGTAGACTCTAAAGCACTGAAACCGGAAATCGTAAACCTGTAAGCAGTCCCACAGGGCCCTAAGTAACTATATCTAGCAGACTATAGGGTTTGCTATGTTCGGAAACATGATTATGATTTGGGTACATCCCCATAATAGTACCCGTAAAGATCCCTTAAAAGAAGTCTTAAACGGGACCCCTATGAACCCCTTGAACCCTTTAAGGTACCACTATAGATCCCTTAAAGGAGCCCTTAAAGGAATCCCTATAGATCCCTTAAAGGAACCCCGAAAGGAATCCCTATGGAGACCCTTACATGTACCTAGGACCGTTTGGGAGTGAAGCCTCGCCACCCTGCGGTGGTCCGGAGAAGGTGGGCGGAGCCTGCAAGGCCCAATCCCACTTAAGGTTCCTTTAAGGGATCTTTCAGGGTACCATAAGGATACCATAAGGGTTTAGGAGTTTAGGGGTTCAGAGCTTTGGGGTTCTAGGGCTTTAAGGCTTAGGGTTTTAGGGTTTAGGGTCAAGGCGGGTAAGGGCTTTCGGGCTTTGGGTTTTAGGGTTACGGTTCAGAGCTTTGGGCTTCAGGGTTTTAGGTTCTAGGGTTGCGGAGTTGAGGGTGCGGGGTTGTAGGGCCGGGGGCTTTAGGCATTGGGCGTTTTAGGTTTTAGCGTTTCGCTTAGCAACCCTTCCTACACGACGTCCAAAGACCCGTTGCCATGGCAACTGGCAGCGTGTGTTCTTGCTTTTCCACAACGGCCTTCTACCAAGTCAGTTGCATGTAGATGAGGGCCAGATAAAGGACAGTTAAGGGCCATGGTAGGGGTCGATGAGTGTTTCGTATTAAGTACGGGTTCCCGCTTCTGCCTCCGAGTGGTTCGGAATGATTCGTTGGGGGCTTCTTCAACGTCATGTGCGGGCTTTCGAAGGATGAAAGAACAAAATAATTACCGCGTAAGTTTAGGGTTTACTGTAGGGTCGAAATCCGACAGACCTTTTGTAAAGCCAGTTGACTAATATAGGCGCCTAAATAATATTATTTTGGGGCTTTCTTATTTCAACCGGAGTATAATGGGCCCCAACACCCTATACAAATTGTTAAGGCCCCTATATTACCACGATTGAGGCCTGGATCCACTTCAAGGACTTCGCAAGGCAGCTACTCCATGCCTTCCACCCTCCTCCTGAACCTTTTGGGGGTATAAGTCAGGGTTTAGGGGTTTTGGGTTTCGGGTTTGGGGCCTCTTAGCCTGTGCGGTTTAGGCTTCTATTGCAAGCTGGGTTCTATAAGCTTTCATCAATTGGAAGTTAACCACAGGGCGTCGATCTCTCAGATATCACCAGCTATGCCCTGCACTATGCCTCTGTAGTACATCAAAAGCATGGCGATATCTCTTCTCCATCTCAGGCTCTTTCGATGTCTTCACAACCACCATTCTTCTTGAGCTTGCAGTGTTCATGTTATTTTGCGCCCTCTTTTCCATCTGCTCAACCTTCCATAATTCCTTCTAGGGTTGGTTTTAGGGTTGAGGGTATACAATTAACGGTTCTGGATTTCATGCCAAGTCGTGTGAATGTCCGGGTGGCGAGCCAAAGACTCAGCCAAGGTTTGTTGGCCACTATCGGCAGAACCGAGGAATACCATCCCCGACAGACCGACGCCACCTGTCGAGTCAAGGTCATGTCCGGCTGGACCACGCCGAGTTGTGCGTGGATGCTCGGGCTTCATATATGTCATCTTCGGTGTCATCAATGTAGTATAATTCTCAAAGAAGTCCAGAACGAGGACGACCGGGAGAAGGTTGGTGAAGGTGTGCCGAAGAACTACGCCCTCGTGCGGTAGGGCCATGGGTGTTTGAGAGACTCCCCCCTAAACCCTAAAACCTAAGACCTCAAATTCATGGATCTTTGCGGCCCAAGGAGAAGCAGATGATGTCGATCTAGAAAATGAGCTGCTTCATACTTGTCTTACCGAGTTGCCTGCTCCTTCTAGTCATTCTAGTCCATGTATGTAGGGTATAGAATATCTCGAGCTTAAGGCAAACATCTCTTCCGTTTGGGCAGTTCTCTAAAATCAGGAGCGATCCACCCACCAAAACCCTAAACCCTAAACCCTCCTAAACCCTAAACCCACCTAAACCCCAAACCCACCAAAACCCCAAACCCACCGAAACCCAAAACCCAAAACCCCTAAACCAACAAGACCCCAAAACCCAAAACGTGCCTCACCGCCTTCCGCTGCCGCCGGCGCCTTATGTCTGATGCTTGCAAGTTCGCCGGTAGAGGTGGGCCAGGGTTTAAGGTTTAGGGCTTTGGGTTTAGGGTTAAGGGGATGTATGGATTTGTTTGTATCAGGCTTATATAGGGCTTTGTAGAAACGTAAAGGAGCTTTTGTGGTTCTAACAAAGCGTTAATTGGCTTTTGGTTTACTTTCAATCTCCCTTTGGGTAGCTTGCCTCTTGATTTTAGTATCCTAGACAGACAAATGGCTAAGCACAGCAGGAACAACAGTGGAGATGGCAGGTGAACCTTTAATCCCAAATGCCCCACCCTGAACCTACCCGGAAATATTGTGTACCTTCTCTATGGCTCAACATAATTCAGCATCCTGCTCCTTAGAGTCCTTAAGTCTTTATAAAGTGTCTTTATGTGACGATCAACAAGTGAAGCGGATGTGGGAATAGTACGTAAACATTCCCCGAAACTGGTCATTGCAGTGCTGTTTCTTGAGCTCGGATGACCTCTGCACTTCGCCAATCTATCACTGTGGTAAATCCGCTCGTGGTTGGGATAGTATTATTTTTCCTTAAAGAACTTAACCTTTACATTCTTCCTTAACGAATTTAAGTATCCAGGAACATGTACAATGTTACCCAGCTATGACAAAGTAAAGGTCGCAGCCGAGAGCAGACCAACCCTACTGATGAGCTACCAAGTCGCCTGACTTGACATAGAAGCATGCAAACGTACCTCATACTGTTGATAATATAAATTCTGCATTACCCCTTAACGACCTTTAAACGAGGGTGAATTATGGTATATTCCTTATTATCGGTAATGCAGACTTTACATGGGGTCATTCGCACTGTGTCCAAGGCCTCTCGTTCAGGTATATACATGCCAAATCTTACCGAAGACGTTCCGCGACAAGCCCTCAAGACCAACCCAAAACAGCCAGCGCCTAATCCCGAAAACCCAAACTTCAGACCATCCTAAGCCTCAACCCTATATCCTGGACCCATGGATCACTAAAGCAACTCAATCGGTTCTACATACCTTAAGGCCGAAATGACCCTAAACAGCAGGGACCCTATATCCTTATACTACGAATCCTTAAATGGTATATGGGCCTTAAGCCCTCTTGGGGGTGACTCTGTCTTTAAGGTAAAGGAACCCCTGAAGGAGCCGCGAAGGTCTCAGGAGGCGGCTGCAGGGGCAGCCGCTTCAGCAGCCGGTGCCTGCGCTCAGGGTTTACAGGGTTTAGGGTTTATAGGGCTCTTTTAGGGTTCCTTTAAGGGATTTATAAGGGTACTGTTTAGGGTTTAGGGGGTTCAGGGGGTCAATATCTGGGATGATAATTGGGTATTTGGACCCTTACGATTCGGACCCAGCAGCACTAGCAAAAAGGACCTCATACTCTCAATAGATTATAACAATAATCGTATCATATACATACTGCTCTTAGGGTCCGCTACCAACAAGGACTGAATACTTCGAATAGCGGCCTGTGGTAGATTATAGAAGGTGTGGGCTGGATGTTCGCATGTTAATGAACAGGGGCGTGCGGTAGTTTAGGGTTTTGTTCTTTACCTACCCTAGGATGCCCAGAAACCTTGGATTAAACAAGGCTCCGTTTTTCGTATTGGGTACCTATATAAGGAACCTAAGACTTCAAAAAGGGAAAAGGGCCCACGGGGAGACCAAGTGCCAAGCTAGCTCCGGCTCGAGTCTTCAGAGTACTGCAGTCCTCGTCGAACCGGCCTTAGGCCCATTTCAAGACGTGACTACAAGTCAACTTTTGGGAATATATACGGAAGATAATACCATATAGTACATAAAAGTTATAAAGCTTATCTACTCTACTACTGAGGATTTGTTGCGGCAATGTTATCTCCGGATCCACATGCAGCACAACAGCCGCCACTTCCGCCAGCTCAACCTTCGGGTGTCTCGTAGATGTTCTGGAACCACCCCTCCGAGAACCTCAGAAGTAAAGCTGCGAAGAACAAAGCCGCCCCAAACCTGTCGAGCTTGGGCACTCGTCTTGTAAAGTTGTGCCATCTGCTACTCTATGCCTGGTCGCCTTTCTCGTTGAACAGAGGCAACGTCCGCAGCCACTCCCAGCACTCTAGTTGGTGCTCATGTGTTCCATAGTTCAACGGACGATGGTTCTCATGCTTGTCGTTGCCTTGTGGTTTGAAGAGCACCGGGAACAATGCTGAGCTTAGGTTTCTGCACCTCCAACGTCGGAAGTCTGACCCCCAAAGGGTCCTAGGGTGTGTTATGAGGGATACTTCCCCAACCATAATTTTTTGTTCCCTAACCCTACATTCTACCGTATAGGTACTTAAGCACCCTTAAAGGGACCCTAAACCCTAAAACCCTAAAGGAACCCTTACAGGAACGCATAACAGGTATATAGGTATAGGCTCCATAGTTCCTTTTTGGGATTACCTTGTAGGATTCTAAATATGAACCCCAAAAAGGAACTGCTATGGAGCCTCTAGGTAGGTACTTAGGACCCTTTGGGTGAACGCATCAACCCTGAAACGGGGACTTTGCCTCGGCGTTGGCTGCCAGTGGGGCTGTCTCCTGCCAAGTACAGGTTTAAGGTTGATTGTAGGGATTTCAGGGTTCCTTTAAAGGGATCTATAAGGGTCCTATGAGGGATCTATAGGGGTTTTAGGCTTTAGGGTCTACCGTTTGGGGTTTAGGAGGTTAGGGCTTAGGGTGTATGGTTTAGGGTGTATGGATTACCCAGACCTTCCAAAATCCCTTAATTAAGAAATATTACTTCAACTTACACCAGTTGATTTAGTTTTTTTTTGGAAGGTCTGGGTAGGGTACTTGGAGGGCAAGGGGACTTAGTAAGTAGATTGCATGTAAGCGTATAAGTGCAATAAATGTTACCCCAACCCTAAACCCTAAACTCCAGACCCTATAAGCCTAAAACCTATAAACCCTACTTGCAACCTACGTACCAAGTCCCCTGGGCCTCTAAATAGGACGGTGAGATGCCGGTTGGTGAACTGGTTCCGGGTGGTTCCTATGCATTCGTGCTATACAAGTGTTTAGACCTTTGATGGATTACTGTACAAGATCCCGATCCTGCAAAAAAGGCCCTCAAAGGTTTTAGGGTTCAGGGTTTCCAAAGTAGGCTCGACAAAGATCGGGGAAGAGGCCGCAACTTATCAAAACCCTTATATAGAAGATTGTAGAACCCTCATCAGCCGCTCTAAAATCATCTTAACACAATGGGAAATTTCCAGGCCGGAGCCGTTAAACCCTACCGAGCTCTTTCAAGCTAAACCCTAAACCTTAAGATTCGTCGAGGGAAGCTGCATGAGTTGCATGAGGAAGCGGCGAACTGAGAGTCTGCGCTTTCGTGACTCGGTTGAGGGTTTAGGGGTTTAGCGGATAAGGGTCTAGGGTTAGGAATCGATCTGGGAATTCAGGCTTTAGTGCTCAGGACCACATGGTTTAGGGTCTACAGTTTCAATCGAGAGGGTACCCTACGCTCACAAGGGCCAACGGTAAGGCAAGGGGGACCTCCAAATTCATTATACTACATCCCCATGGATCCAATAATCGCTTACGCCCCAAAATGTGATAGCTACTCCCAAAAAATACCTACAATTGCCGCTAAACACAGAGATTTTGATTTGCGAGCCGAGCATAAGCATCATGGGGGGGGACAGCTGGCACGCGAATTTGTATAATGAGCGCTCGACATGCTTGATTCATACAGGGGCTTACTAGTTCGACAAGGCCTGTGACGGATTTGTTGCTACAAAGATCTGCGGTCACTCTAAGGGTTTTCGGAAAAGCATAATCATATGCTATAATATCGCAACCCGGCCGCCCCGCAACACATCACGGAACCACTGAAAACATCAACCTGACACCGAACAGTTCAACGCAACTCCGAATCCTTCAGTCATGAAGCCCGGACTTCGGGGTTTAGGGTTTAGGGGTTTAGGGTGTAGGGATTTAGGGGTTTAGGGGTTTCGGTTTAGGGTTTAGGGGTTTAGGGTTTTAAACACAGACATGCGACTCATGATAACTTTCACTTCCCTGTTCATGCGCCACCGAAACCTCAAGGTCACAACAGTTTGCCCAACAGACTCCACCAAGATGTTGCCACCACGTGGATGGTGCAGC